>PVIA01007307.1:0-84842 GCA_004024845.1 Tonatia bakeri | reverse complement strand
GTGTTTCTAAGTGCAAGAGAGCTGTGATACACTGAGCTGTGAGAGCTGTGATTGGATAAACAATCACAATTTGAGTGTTTACTAAGTGTTTAACTACATATCCATAGTCCAGTAAAATATGCCTTACAGAGAAAATATAGCTATTAGGAAGGCAGTATTCAGGCATGAGCTATAGTGCTGGTGTTCAATATTAACGAATCATCAACACCATACACTGGATAAGGTGTATGTAGACAGAAGCACATTAAACGAGGTTATATTTTGATTGGTTGATGAAAGTGTTGTGACCAGAGCTCCATAGGAATCGACCCCTGTTTTCCCCTTAGGAGCAATGGATCAATGTTTCCTAATTCAGTGTTTGTGGCAACGTTCTAGAACAGAACTACTGTGAGTAATGACAACCAGTCATAGTGAGTCTCAGCCAAGAGAGCCAAGACCAAAAATCAGCAAATGTAGGAGTAGCTAAAGTTTTCCCATAGTGGTCTTTTCTCTCTGCATTCACTACCCTATATCTTATTCTCATTTTCTCACAAAGCCCAAGGACCTCATCTGCCCTCAATGCCCTAGCCTTCCTTTTGGTTCCCTTGAGGTCAAAGTAGAATCTAAATTCTACACTCCCAGGACTGAAAGGAATAATAAAGATCCTCTAGACAAGTGTTCTGCTTGAATGCTTGCATGTTTTTCAATGCTTGTTCATGAAGTTCTTGAATGCCTCCAGTGTCAGGGAACTCACTACCTGTAGGGATAGTATATTCCATCTTGGGGACCTCTCATTATTGGAAGTTTTTCTATCTATTGGGCAGAATTCTTTCCTTCTTAAGCTTTTTGCTTTTGGTCCTCAGTTCTGTTTCTCAGGTCCATGTATCTATTCCATTCTTCCCATGGCTGCTTTTACCTTTTCCTTCTATGATGTAATTTCAATCTCTTTATCTTTCTGGTCAATATCCTTGGAACACACTCCAGTTTGTTGATGCTCCACTTAAAGAGTGGTGCCTGTAGCAATGTGCAGAATTTCAGGTGTGGTCTGAGTAGAAGAGCACCCTCTTCCTTTGCATGGAAACTATCACACCTTTGTAAATGTGTGTGTGCAATTGAGAAGACTATGAAGTGTTAACACCTTTAGGTTTACTTCTGTATTAACCCAACACATTGTCAGCTCCAAGACCAGGCACTAGTGGAAGAAAGGCAGGCACTGGCCACAGGGCTCAGAGACAGCTGTTTGGTGGCAGATGCATCTCCCCAGTGGCTTCAACTCCACATCCATGGAGCCATGCTTTCAGTGCCCCCTTACCTATCCCTCTAGGCACCTGTCTGAGGTCCCTTTATGTTGCTCCCCTCAGGCCCATTTCTCCTACTCTCTGCCCTAAAACACTTTGAAAACTATACCACATTATAAATATACCCAGCATTCTCAGGAATTTATGTTTGAGCTGGAAGGAGATAGACTATATCTTTTTTTATAGGTAAGGTAATTAAAGACTAAAAAGAAGTGACTTTCCTAAAACAATTTCATAATCAACTCAGCAGTATTTATGGAGTACCCAATATAGGCCTGGTACTGTCCTGAGAGCCTGAGGCCCACAGAGGGATTTGTTAATGCCATCACTAAATAAGCACCGACGCCATTCTTGGCATTGGGGATGTGATGGGGAGCAAGGCAGTCTCCTCACTACTGGAATGTATTGTCCAGCGGGGGAGATGGGCTTGAAACAATTAACTGAGTAATTATTTGACTACAGGTATGATGAATGGTGCAGCTGGGAAGTTCCAGGCACTATGCATGAGTCCCTGTGATGGGGGACTTGACCGAAGCAGAGAGGTTAGGAAGGTGACATTCTGGGTGATGCCTGATGGATGACTGAGCATCCTCAGTTGAAGGGGAGCCTGAGGAGTCTGCTCTAGGACTCAGAGACCAGACCTGATTGATGGCAGAGCCAGGCCCAGAAGCTGGAACTCCCAATGTTTCAGTTTTTCAGTTGTAACCCACTATCCCTTTCCTCAAGATTTAATTGAATATCCTCTTCTGAATACTAAGTTGATTGAAGGTAAGGAAAAGCAAAGGCTGACTTCAGGAATAGGGACTCTAAAGCAGGGTCACTTAACAGCAAATGCCAGTGGATAAACAATCACAATTTGAGTGTTTACTAAGTGTTTAACTACATCTCCATAGTCCAGTAAAACTACTATCTTGGGGGCAGTATACATAGTGGACCTGCCAGTGTTTGAAGCTGAATTAACTATGGAACTTTGGGAAGAAAACGAATCTTCCCAAGCCTCAGTTTTCTAATCTATAAGCAAGGGATGATAGCAATACCTCCTTATAGTGTGGTTGGGAAGATTAAATGAGATAACAAATGCAAGGCATTTAGTCCAATATCTGACACATATATACACGTTCAAAAGTATTAGCCTGTATAATTTTCTTATAGTTAGTCCTTCAGTTATAATACTAAAGGTAAGGTATGGAACTATGCGTTGTTGACGCCAAAATGTATTTATTGAACATCAGTATGTTCAAGGTGCTCTGCTAGGGGCTCATTATAGAGTAGTCAACAGGTAAGGAATTCACATTCTTATGTCAGGCACTTTCATACTTTTTGAGTATTACTTGCATTTAGATACAATCCAAGACACACATAAATACCAACCTATGCCTAACTGAACCCAAACCTTATGAAACAGTAGTTGCCCTGCTATGTGTACTGCACTCTGATCTATTCTTAGCATATATTTCATTTTTAAAATTCAGGTCTTGACCCACTAAACTGATTTCATAACCCACTAATAGGTTGCAATCACAGTTGAACAAAACACTGCCTTAGACCAAATGGGCAGAAGGCTTAACAAGTCCAGGTAGAATTCATGTGATGAAGAGTCTTCCTAGCTGTCTCTGGGCTTGCTTCTGATCTTTCACCTTTGGCATTTGCCAAAGTCTTTGTCCTTTGATCCACAATTTTCTGAATGTAAGCACAAGTTTTGTGTTAAGAGAATAAGGTCTTTAACCGCATCAGCAAGTCCCTTTGTTCCTCAAATCACCCCCTCAGACATTGAGTTGGGGCATTACTCATGACCCAATCTCCCATGCAAACTAAACTTTTATGATTTGAGATACTGCATTTAAATTCAATAAACATTTTATTCCTTCCTGCCAGGAGTGATCATCATGGAGGCTTATATTACAAGCACTTTTAGCTAGTCTTGTATCAAAGTTTACACCGATACTGTAGAGCAGGGGTGTCAAACTCATTTTCACTGGGGGCCACATCAGCCTCAGAGTTGCCTTCAAAGGGCCGAATGTAACTTTAGGACTGTATAAATGTAACTACTCCTAACAGTTAAGCGAGAGCTCAGTGCTGCTGCCAGGTAGAAACAAGGTGCCAGGCTGGATAAAACAAGGTGGAGGGCTGGATTCAGCCCGTGGGCCTTGCCACCTGTGCTGTAGAGACTCTGAAACTGTAACCCAGTCTCAGTTCATTCCTGCAACCTCTAACCACAGTGTTTTACTGCATAACTGTCTAAATCAGTTCTATGTACTCCAGGAGACACTAGCATTTTATATGCCTCCTTCCTAATGAGAACTTGAACTTGGAACTTAAATCTGAGGTTTAAAAAATGTATCACTGGTTATTGTTTGTCCAACTTGAGATGGTCTTAGCGAACAAGGGTATGGAATGAAAAGAACTTGCCTTCACACATTGTCACATCTGTGAGTATCTTAGATCATCCCAATAAGGGGAAGAGGAAGGAGGCCTACCCTTGACTCATAGGCAGCAAAATTGACTTTCCAAGGCCACACAAGTGGCAGGATAGAACTTGAAGCCAAATCTCCTGACCTCTGGCCAGCTGCAGTCCCACCAGACAGACAATAGTACTGTTGTCTTACATTCTCATGGCCGATGGTGGCTCATCAAAAGTCATCGTGAACATTGTGTCCTGTACAGGCTGTGTATGCGAAGTGGCCCCAAATGCTGAAGGAGCCAGAGGCCAAAGAAAGTGGTAGACAAGTCCACCTTACCAGCCTAAAGAATTTAATAGGAAAAGTACTTACAGAAAGCATTCTGGATCACCACACTTTTGACGCCCCTCCTCCCCAGACTCTATTTTACAGTCAGAGGTAGTGAGAATGTATGGGTGATCAAAGGAATCAGGTATCAGGGGACTCTGGAGCCAAAGTGAAGTAAGAGAAACATGGTAGGGGCTTGCCCTGAGAGAAAATTAATAGGAGCCTTGTGATCAGCCCAGAGCTCTGTGTACTCCTTCCTGAGCTCCCCTAGGGGAAGGGGAGGGGTCAAGGTTCTGGTTTCACTCAAAGGTCAAGTCGGTGGATTAGCTTTAAGATGGAGTCACTTAATGTTCTTCACACACATTATTTCGGTTGACTATCAACAGTAAGATGGTCTCTTTTATCTCCATTTTATAGACGAGAAAGATTCAGAGAGGTTAAGTGACTCACCCAAGGTTGCACAGCTTATACATGGTAGAGAGGGAAAGGAAACCTGGGACTTCTGGTGTCCCTGCACGTCCCTCGTGCTGAGCCCCTGTGTTACCACTCTGAGCCTTGGCAAGGATCACTCTTGTAGGATCTTGTAGCTGACTCCCTTCAGGGCTATGTTCTCCAACAGATGAGTCCACTGTGATCAGAGAGTTGTGTGGGAAGGTCCAGATGGGGACAAGCCTGAACCTACCCTAAACTCAACTAGATGGTGTAACAGTAAACAGAACTTGAGTTCAAATCCAGCTTCAATCCCCTATTAACTATGATCCTCAGCAGGTTGTTTAACACCTCTGAGTCTGAATTTCATTTACTTGTTTGTTCATTCATTCAGCAAAAAACTTGTCTCAAGTGCCCACATTTTCAGGTGAGAAAAATAACAGGGTTGTTAGGTGCAGAATCAGGGAATCTTATGCAAGCAAGCCACATGGCTGAGTGAACAGTATGCAAAGGTTAACAAAAAGTGTTTGCAGTGCTAGCTGGTATGGCTCAGTGGATTGAGCGTCGGACTCTGAACCAAAGGGTTGCAGGTTCAATTCCCAATCAGGGCACATGCCAGGTCCCCAGCATGGGGCATGCAAGAGGCAACCACACATTGATGTTTCTCTTCCTCTGTTTCTCCTTCCCTTCCCTTCTCTGTAAAAATAAATAAAATCTTCTTACAAAAAGTTAAAAAAAAGTGTTTGCAAACTTTGCTCTGGAGAAGGAATAAGCTGAATAAGCTGGCCTTGGAAGTATGCAGCCTCTGTAGAAGAAGCTGGATCCTGGCAGGGACAAGTGCAAAGAACAATCATCTAAATGTACATAAAATATGAAGTGTCACTGAACCATGTGCACAGCCACAGATGCAGGCAAGGATGAGAGGAAACCCTCAGGCTTTAAAATGAATTCCTTTTTATCTACTTGGGAGAGAACAAGGTAGGCCAAATGACAACCACGGGAAATTCTAGGGGGTATGAGACGGCTGTGAGAGAGAGGCATGTGGGCTGCTCTGGGTAGGACTCCAGTCTCGGGCTGCAGCCGAGGGCTTTTCCTCAGCAGAAGAGTGAGAAAGACATTGAGTGAGTCATAGTATCATCAGTAAATGTGAGCTTGAGATAAGTGTTCTGAAGGCAAGAGTATGTTTTTGGAAGAAGTTTGACTTTGGGAGATAAAGGAAAGCCTTCCCTGAGGGAGTGATTTTTAAACCTGAGGCCTGAAGGATTAACAGATAAAAACTAGGTTAGGGTTTGGAAAACTTCTATGAAGGTCCAGAGAGTAAATACTTAGACTTATCAGCTCTACCGTTCCAGGTGGACACAGTCACAGACAAGGCTTAAATGAATGGGCGTGGCTAGGTTCCAAAAAAATATTATTTCTTAAAATAGTCCAACTATGAATTAGCTGAAGAGGGCTGGACGTGGTGGGTGAGGGTCTGCAGCAAGGAGTGCTCCAGACAGTGAATGGCATACAAACCCAAAGACCTTGTCTGGCGGTACAGATAAAGCTGGAGAAAATAGTGTGACATGAACGTGGAGAGTGAGCAGAGGGTGGGCCTCTCACTCAGGATCTAGTATGTTGTTTTAGGGACTTTGGTCTCTATCCTTAAACCAAAATGGGAAAGAATTAAAAGGTTCTAAGCAGGGGCTAATGTGATCATAGCTGAGATTTTAGAGAGGACTACCTACTGTTGTGTGGGGAACAGAACAGAGATGCCCAGGGTGGGTTCCAGTCCAGCGGAAGTTAACTAGGAACTTGGGCTAAGGTGGCAGCTGTCCAGGGGAAAGGTGAGACTCAGGGACATGGACTGACTTTCTCAGGGCCACGCAGGTCTGTGGACAGAGTGCCAGGTGCTAATATGGTCTCCAGACTCCAGGGTGTTCACTACCAGCTTTTTCAGGAAGCAGCAGAGTACCCCTGAGGACATGGTCTGTGGATGGACATTTCCCCAGGTGTGTTGATTATGCTGACCCAGGGCCACACGGCAGACCCAGTGCAGGTCTCTGACACCCATTCAGTTGTGTAGTAGTCACCTTTCCAAAGGCCTATGGGCAGTCCACGTCCACATCGCACATCCGTTCCTTAGAGCCCCTCAGCCCCAACAAGTCTCACCTGTCTTCTCCTCGCAGCAGTCCTTTCAAGCTCGGTGCCTTGGTTGCTGACCCAGAGCCTTACACGCAACTGCTGGAAGGGCAGGGGCCACTAGAGGCAGCTACTCTGACAGCAGTAAGTAATGACAGCTCACAGAGAAAAAGAGGCACTATGAAAAGAAATGATGGCAAGTGGGTTGCTCCACACATCAGTGACCCCTGATCCACATTATATATATCACAGCCCAGTTTAATAGCTGGCTTCATAATGACGCACTGTGTATTAAGATAAAGAGGACTGCAGAAATTATAATTTCCATACAAATTATTTTTTGAAATAATGCTTTTAAATAAACAATTAAAACTCCAAAATTTTAGTACTTAAAGCAGCAAGATTATTGTTGATTTATGTGGAGTCTCTATCCTTTCAGTGTTTTGGTTAAGTGATACTTTCTGTGCATGTGCAGATACATTTCATATCAGTCATATTTACCTGAATTTTGCTATTTGACTAAGCACCCCTATCATCAGAGGTTTCTTCTAAGAGCATTAGAATCAGTAGTGAGGAGGAGTACACATTTGCTTAAATATTGTGATCTCAATTAAGCAGCACATTGGCCTTATTTGAGTCCTTTATTTTCCTCTTGCCAGCTCTTTTACTAGGATAAATTATTAACTTATGTGGGCCTCACTGTCCTCACAAATAACATGGATAGGCAACGAGGTTTGTGTGCATAACTTCCAGTCCCAGCCCAGAGCCTGTGTGGACATGGTGGGCGCAGTGGTGTGCTGGAGCCTGCTCACCAGGGGAGCAGAGCCCACTATACAGGGAGGGCAAAATAGGTTGACAGTTGTTCATATGGAAAATAATACAATTAATAAGTAATAATACAAGAAAAAACTGGGTTTCTGGTCCTCACGACTGCAAACCTACTTTTGCCCCACCCTGTATACTTCTGTTCCCAACTCTGTTCAGTGACATCAGGTTGGGAACTTGAAATCAGTTTCTAGGGCAGTGTTTACAACACCGAAATTGACAAATGCTACAGATCAGGGCTTTTTATCCAGAGAGTCACTTTTTATATTTTTTAATGTTTTAAAATTATATTTTCTTGATTATGCTATTACAGTTGTCATGATTTTCTCCCTTTGCCCTCCTCCCCCCAGCAGCCCCCGCTCCCTTAGGCAATCCCCCCACCATTGTTCATGTCCATGGGTCACGTGTATAAGTTCTTTGGCTGCTCCATTTCCTATACTGTACTTTACATTCCCATGGCTATTCTGTAACCACCTATTTGTACTTCTTAAACCCTTCACCTCTTCACCCATTCCCCCACACACCCTCCCATTTCACAACCATCAAAATACTCTCATATCCATGATTCTGTCTGTGTTCTTCTTGTTTGCTTAGTTTGTTTTTTAGATTCAGTTGTTAATAGCTGTGAGTTTGTTGTAATTTTAATGTTCACAGTTTTGATCTTTAATATTTCATATAATAATGGTTTGGTGTTGATGAACTCCTTTAGTTTTTTCTTGTCTGGGAAGCACTTTATCTGCCCTTCCATTCTAAATGATAGCCTTGCTGGATAGAGTGATCTTGGATGCAAGTCTTTGCCTTTCATGACTTTGAATATGTCTTGTCAGTCCATTCTAACCTGCAAAGTTTCTTTTGAGAAATCAGCTGACAGTCTGATGGAAACTCCTTTGTGGGTAACTGTCTCCTTTTCTCTTTCTGCTTTTAAGATTCTCTCCTTATCTTTAATCTTGGATAATGTTATTATGATATGCCTTGGTGTGTTCCTCCTTGGGTCCAACTTCTTTGGGACTCTCTGAGTTCCTGGACTTCCTGGAAGTCTCTTTCCTTTGCCAGATTGGGGAAGTTGCTTCCCATCACTGTTGGTTCCCTGTACATTTTTCTTTATTTCACTTAGCATAGCCTTCATTTTTTTCATCTAATTTGCAACCATATTCAACCAATTCTGTGAGCATCCTGATTACCAGTGTTTTGAGCTGTGCCTCTGATAGGTTGGCTATCTTCATTGCTTAGTTGTATTTTTTCTGGAGCTTTGATCTGTTCTTTCATTTGGGCATTTTTTTTTCTTTTTTATCTGGGGGGAACCTGTTACATATGAGGGGCCGGGCCTTAGGTGTTCACTAGGGAGGGGCAACCCACATTGCTGCATTATGATGCTGTTTGTGGGGGAGGGGTTCAAGAGGAAACAATGCCACTTGTTCAGCTCTCCCCTGGTTTTCAGTCACTTCCTTCACTACCCGTAAGCAAATTGGACCCCTCTGATGCTGATTCCTGGGTGGGTGGGCTTGTGTGCATTCTAAGACCCTGTGAGTCTCTCTCCAATGAACTCTCCTGTAAGACTCGGATTTCCTCCTGCTCAAACCCCTCAGGCCTCAACCCCCACAGGTGTTTTCAGAGGTTTGAGGTTTTATTTCCCTCTGCTGGAATTCTGGGTTGTGTGGTCTGTCTTCCTCCCTAGTTGATCCTCCCAGTTTACCTGCACGTGAATGTGGGACCACTTAGTCTGCAATCTGTTGCCTCACCAGGTCCACCAGCCATTGCCTTGCCTGCCTCGCTCCACCAGCCACCTTTTGGAGAGTCCTCTCTGCTTGGTGGCCCATCTCTGCTCCTCCTACCAGTCCAGATGAATGTTTCTTCTTTAACTCCTTGGTTGTTGGACTTCCATAGAATTCTATTTTCTGTCAGTTCTGGTTGTTGTTTTTTTGTTGTTGTTTCTAAATTTGTTGTTGTCCTTCTTTTGGTTGTGCGAGGAGGCACAGTGTGTCTAACCTACACCATCTTGGCTGGAAGTCCTAACCTTTGGCATTTTAATTATGATGGGTCTTGGAGTGGGTCTCTGAATCCATCATAATTGGAACTCTCTGTACTTCCTGGACTCGCATTTCTATTTCCTTCACCAGATTAGGGATTTTCTTTCATAATTTTTTAAAATAGATTTCCAATTTCTTGTTCTTTCTCTTCTTCTTCTGGCACCCCTATGATGTAAATGTTGGACCTCTTAAAGTGGTCCCAGAAGCTTCTTACACCATCCTCATTTGGGAGGATTTTTTTTCTTCTTGTTGTTCTGATTGGTTGTTTTTTGCTTCCTTATATTTCAAATCATTGATTTGATTCTTGGCTTCATCCACTGTTCTGTTGTTTCTCTGTTAATTGTTCTGTATTTCAATCAGTGTTTCCTTTGTCTCTGACTGGATCTGTTTTATGTTGTTGATGCCCACACTAAGTTCCTTGAGCATCCTTATAACCATTGTTCTGAAATCTGCATCTGATAGATTGCTTATCTCCATTTTGTTTAACTTTTTTTCTGGAGTTTTGATCTGTTTTTTTTTCATTTGGGCCATGTTTCTTTGTTTCCTTGTTTTTACAACCTCTCTGTGCTTGTTTCTATGTATTAGATAAAACTATTTTGATTCCATATCTTGGTAGCATGGTCAATGTAGTAGGTGTCTTGTAGGGTCCAATGGCTCAGCCTCCCCTGTCACCTAAACTGGGTACTTGAGGTATACCTCTTTGTGGGCTGAGTATACCCACCTCTTGTAGTTGAGGCTTGGTTGTTGTTGGTGGATGAATGGGAGGGATATACCCAGGCCTGTCAGCTGCAAGGATTGGCTGTGACCACTTACCACGAGCCTCTGCTCTCTGTGGAGGATCAGCTGCATAGGGACAGGGTGGTGGGGGAGAGCCACCTTTTAAACATTTTCTAGCTCACCACAGGCAGGCACCCAGTCACTGTTCATCTCTAAGCCCTTGACTTTCCTTTTCAGCATGTTTTATTGTCTGAGTTCCTCCTCTTGTTCTGCTCTAGTCCATCTTGCATCAGGATCATCTAGAGTACTTGCTATATAACACACTTAGCTGGGGCCTACTCCTAGAGTTTGTGATCCAGTCAGTCTGAAACAGGACCCAAGAATTTGCATTTCTAATGTTGATCTGTGGGTCCAGGAACTGGCCTAATCTGTTTAATAAAGTACATTCTGCAATGCAAAGCCCTCTCTAGGGCACAGAAGAAATCCCACCTTCTGTCTCAGACAGTGCATACCTAGTTACTAGTTTGCACATACCCCATCTCATTTAATCTTCTTAAGAACCCTATGAGGTAACAATTACTATTTTAACCCCCATTTTATAGATGAGGGAAAGTAAAGTTCATAGGCATAAAGTAATTTACCTGAAGTCAAATAACTCATGAGAGAAAAGACAGGTTAAACCCAAGTCCTCCAAGTCTGGGGCCATTGCATTCATGATGCAAGTTGTACAGTGTTCAAAGGTAAGTAGAGGTTGAAATCCAGCCTGTATTCTGCATTCTCAGATGTACACCCTTATAGCCATGTCAGCCTTTTTCTTATGTGCATTAAAGTGCTGTATAGTCTAGCAGTGATAGTAATCCAAATCCATACTCTCTCCTCCCTTCTCTGCAACTCCTGGAGCCACCCAGATAATGGAGAGAAAGGCAGAGAAGTTGAGAAAGACAGGAAATACAGAGAGAGGGCCAAGAGAAGACATTACTTGGTGCATAATCAAGACCACACACGTGGACATATGGAAGAGACTTGTAATACAGCTGTTCCTGCAAGAGGTTTTGGGGGCAGGTATCAGTGGGGCGAAGCAAAGGAATTTGGCTGGAGGCAGAACTGCATATGTCAGTGATGACAGCTTTGTCTCCTGCCCACCCCTGGCATGTGCATGGCATGATAGGTGCCCAATGGGTGGGGCAATTATCTTGTGCTCCAGGACTCCTGGCTCTGTTTCTGACTTTCCCCCCACTGCCTTTCAGCAATTAATTTGCATTGATAATAGCTGCCAAGTAGCTTTGTTGAATCTGATGAGTTTGTTAATTTCTTAGGGGCTAATGGAAGGATGGGTGGGAGGTTCATTTTCTGGTTGGAGCTTAGGGGCTAATTAGTCTCTTTGCTATGTTCTCAAAGGTGGGGGGCGGGTGAATTACTCAGGCTGTCGGATCTAGTTCTCAGTAAATTATTTTATCCCTGGCTTCTGTGGGTACCTATCTTGTGGCTCAGGTAAGACCAGCTAGTCCAGGGCTGGGGCAGACAATTGGTGAGGACTGGGTCCCCTGGACACAGTGAAGTGGAAAGTGGGCTAGTATGGGGCTGAGGTCTTGCTGGCCCTGTCAGTGTGAAATGCACATTTAGGATGATAAATGGAGCCCTAAGAAATTCAGTCCTATCCCAAATATCCAAATACTGACATCTAGATCAATAGTTCTTCATGTCTTCTATCCAGATCTGGCCCTTCTCACCCTACGAGACCATCAGGAGCCAATTCTGACCATTTAGAAGATAGGGAGTCTGAGTCTCTGTGAGAATAATCATTTCACCTTCATGGAATGTCAAAACTCAGGAGAAAAAACCTCTGTGTCCAGGTTTCTTGTTGGACGGCTGAGGCCCCTTTATGCTTTCTCTGCTTATCCAGGCCTGTTCACAAGGGGGAGCATGTCCATGTCCCCACCCAAGAGAAAGCAATAGAGACAGGAAGACATTGGATTTAGGAGTTAGACAGCTCTAGGTGCAAACCTGGGCCATACCTACTAACTAGGTGAACTTACACAAGCCATTAAACCTCTGTGAACTCAGTTTCCTCATAAATAAAATAAAGTATTCCACAGGGTGGGTGGGAGAATTCAGAGATGATTGAACTCAGACATATCTAGCATGAGAAGTGCCCATTAACTACTGTTATTCTTTCTCCTTTCACTTGAAAGTCTAACAGCTCATTCTGTTGCTGGTGGCAGTGGGGTCATTGCAGTGTCATGAAAAAAGCATTTTGGGGGACTTACAAGGGATGATGAAGTCTGGAAATAAGATTTATTTGTGGCTCCAAATGCAAAATCAAAGGAGTGCCCATGGGGTGCCAATGTCCCATTTCCAACTGTTCCACCATGGAAAAAGTCCAATCATGCCTTCATCAAGCCCAATACAAAGTCCAAGGTCCACAAGTTCTGTGTCTTCTGTGCCATGCCGAAGCTCAGTTCATGTCTCTGTCTGGATCCAGCTAGCTTAGTCTGTTCTCAGGCCCACATAGTCTGCTAGGGCCATGTGGCTGCTATGGTGAAAACGTGCAAACAAACGGAGAGTGTGTTACCAGACAGGAGAGGAAAGGGGGCTTTGTATTTGTTAGGCTTAGGTTATATTATCTTGGGCTTGGGATGGACCAGGCACTCCCTCAAACTAATCAATTAGCTTCCCCAGTTTTCCTGGGCCTGGCTGGACCCTCCCCCTAACCAATTTGTTCCCTAGATCTTCTGGGGTTGTGTCTCTTATCCAATCTGATCCTTTCCACAGGCTAGAGACTGGCAGGCCTCTATGGTTGCCATTGTGACTTCTATTGCACATGTGCTTAACTCACCTCATGGTCTCAGGGGATGGACCAGTTGCACCCTCGGAAAATTGGAAAGCTGGTTCTTTCTCCCTACACAGGGGAGGAAGGAGCACTGATCCTCTTGGCAGGACAATGCTGCAGTCCCCTGGGTTGACTATGAAGGCTACAACTTCCTAGAGAAGCAGACTTATGCTCCATAGTTTATTATGCTTAATAATGTCTGATTTCCTTTGTTCTCTCGCTTTATTTATATCTGGCTGCCTACACTAACAACCCCTCATCCTCCCCACTCCTTTTCCCTGTAGAAAGAGGAGATGGGGGAAGCTTGGTAATAACATGAATTGACTGGTCCATTTTAGGGACAGTAGGCAATTCAGAGAGCCAGAGGAAGGCTTGCCTGCATTTGTCCCTGCCCCACTGACAGCAACAAGCTGCCTATATGAAATGATGTCTTCCTCCTGCTTCCAAGTAGCAGTCCTTGAGCAAGGTGCTGGGTGCTAGCATAAATAGGCCAGCCCAGGCTGGCTAGTGGGAGATAGACATATAAACAAAAACATGCTGTAGAACATTGACAGCCAGACAGGGTGGCCATGAAGGCTTCCTTGGGAAGAGTCACCTGGGATCAAGAGCACAGGGGTTAAAGCCTAAACCTCCCACCTGATGGACAAGGTGACCTCAGAAAACTTAGGTGGGTTCTTTTAGTTTGGTGTCAGCTTCTTTATCTATAAAGTGAGGCTTCCTGTGCACGTATGCATAAGACAATGTAAAGTAGAAGTGCCCATGAGTGTATACAGGACCAATCAGGCCTTGCAGAGGTGGGGAAAGCTCCCCACCTTTCTCCAGGTGGCTTGCTCACAGAGGCTTGAAAAGGAGTTTTTGGCCATCTCTCCTTTGTCACGTGAACATATCACCTATGGACACCATCTGACTCCTTCCTAAAACTGGGGGCCTATAACAAAGTCCCCAATGATGATCCAGGGTGGTCCTAGCCTGGTCCTCCCCTCTTCAAGCTCCAAGCTGTGACATCAGGGAGATGATTCCCACTCACTAACCACTGACCCCTTGGGGTGGAGGTGGGAGCCAAGGGTGAGACATGTCTTTATTGATGTTGTAACTTCCACAAGAGGAGCTCAGAGCCCAGCTCTGGAAACTAGAGTCACATGGCACCCATGGAACTTGTAAGAGTTTCCAGGAAAGCTGTTGTTAGTGCCTGGGAATGCCTGGCAAGGAAGATGTGTGCATTTCATTGGGTTTCCACTCAGCTGCCAGCTGTCTCTCCTTGCTGCCCAGATCAAACACTCAGCATCAGAAATGATTTGCCTGAGGCTCCAGCTAATAGGAATACATTGGTAACACACACACACACACACACACACACTTATAAGGAGGGTTCCACTGGGGGGAAAAATGTCTAAAATCCCAGTGCAATTGAGTTTAGGTCTTGGTGACTTTCTAGATTAGAGAACTAAGTTGTGGATTTTTTTTTCCCATAGGAGTTAAGACAATGGATAAAGGAAACATGTTCAGAGAGGTTCAATAACTTTTCTTGAGATCATACAGTCGAGATCCATGATTCTGGATTTGGCCTGAATAACGTAATATCAAAGTGACACATCCATGCTCTCACGTGCTCTAAGAAGAAGACAGGGTAGGCATTGCCATCTCTATTATAGGCAGAGAAACTGAGATGCAGAAAGAGCTAAGTAACTGGCCTACATTCTCACAGCTAGCAAGTGAATCAACAGAACTAGAACCTGGGCTGTCCTGGTTCATTCATTCATTGACCCATTCAGCAAATATTTATTAAATGCCTAATATATGCTAATTCTCTCCAGTACACTATTCCAATTCTTATTTAGATAATCAGAATTATTAAAGGCAGGATGAAGCAAAAGAGCTTTGAGGCTCATTCCTGCCTCAAGATACTGTGAATCCACATGTTTCATTCCCTTTTGTGCCAGAGAACTTCCCTGAACTCCATACCATTCCTGATTTATTTTTCCATTTTTCTCTTCTGCTTGTCCTAAGTCTTTACCCCTTTCTTCACTTGCTCTCACAGGTCTTCTCACCCTTCTCTGACCCCCCAATCCCATGTAGCAGTACCTCTGCCCTAGGTAAGCCCCTTTGCTTCATAGGCCATATTTCTCCTTGCTTCTATGGCATACATGCAGCACAGGGGACTGGCCTCTCAGCTCCTTCCAACCCTGAAGACCTGCAGGACCTCAGCAACCCAGTTCCACAGCCTCCTCCTTCCCTAATTTCTCCCCAATTCTTTATCCTTTGTCTCCTCAGATTGGCCAGTGGCATGTGGCAGATGGCCTCAGCATGGACCGCCACCTCTACACCTCCAACATGTCCAACAACCTCTTCAACACCACCCTGGTTGTCACCACCATTCTGGTAAGCAGGGTGTTCCTCAAGACTTCCAGCTGCAGCTCCCCCGGCTGCCTCTTCCAACTCTAGGTTACTCTGGGCTTCCCAGTGAACAGAGGATGGGAGCTCTAATCACAGCACCAAGACCAACTTATGGAAGTGTAATTAAACTCAAGTTGCTATTTCATATGGAAATGACATTTGATGAGTTACAAAGCAGCTGGGGGAGAAGGATGGGGTGGGGAGATGGCAGTTTGTGAATGCCTCTTCCAGGCAGTTGGGGAAGCTGTACCTGACCAAGGGAGGGGGGCCTATGACACAGGTGGGAGAAATCCACCAGGACAGCCCCCTTCTCTCTCGTCACAGCCTACCTTGCTGGGTGCCTATAGTGTACAAAATGCCCCCTTGCAGAGCATCTGAGCTCCAGTGGATTTTCATGGCCTGTTTCTTCATTTTCAGCTGGTGAAGAAAACATTCTCACTTTATAGGGCCAGGAACCATCATCATTTTGTACTCAGTTTTCTTCAACAATTACCAAGCCTTTCTCGCCAGGTAGTAGGCACTGTGCTCGTTCCTGAAGACACAAAGATGAGTAAGACTCAGTCTCTAGCCTCAAAGAGGTTATAATTTAGTAGATGGCATCAGTCAGGTTCATTCATGGTCAAGGTATACTTCTTCATCCTTGAAGGCCTCATGTCTTAAAAGATTTGTCAATTAAATCAAATGCATGTATTATTCAATAATTAGTTTGTTCCTCTTCCCAACCCTACTCTTTTAAGTAATCAAAAGTGTATTTCCCTGCCTGGCACAGCATCTTATCAGCAGCAGATAACCACCATTGCCATACTGATATAATTCTGGTCCAAAGCAGAGACTTGATGTCTTAGTTAGCCTGCTCAGCTGTATCATTGCTAAATGTGCAAGGTCTGTAAATGTGTTGGGTTGTTTTAGGCTTTTTGAGCTTATATAAAGAGCTCAGGAACCTGCATCACTAACTTTGCAAATTCTTGGGGCCCAGGCCCTGGACTACAATTATTGATGTTCTGTAAGCAGAGTAGGATAGGAGCCAGGAAGGAGGTATATATATACCTAGCCCCTCGGAATTGAAGGGGAGAGGACTCCCATCCCATTGGAGATGTCAGCAAAGCCTTCAGAGAAGGGACATGGAAGATGGGCTTCAAAGGTAGGGAGAACTGAGTCAAGGAGAGTATTGTCAGCAGTCAGGAGATGCTGAGAAGTACAGGTTTTCCTAGGAAATGAGCATCGGCAGAGAGAGGTGAGCTATAAGGCCAAAATAATTTTGTGGCACTTGTTGGGGTGTTGCCATCCCAGGGATGGACACCTGCAGCCAAGCCCTGTCCTTGAGTCCACATCTGTGCTTTTCACTGAGTGCTCAATATCTGGAAGAGTCAGTCTGGGCTCCACTTACATTCTACCTGGGATCAGGCACACCAAGTAAGACAGGAGGATGGTTGTGTAGAGCCCTGGCTATAAGAACAGGAGTCCTTAGAAATGAATTGGCATTAGAGGAGGAGATGGGATCCCAAGGACAGAAGGAGGGATGGGAAAGCAGAAGGGGCATAGAGGAGCTCTGGAGCTGAGGGCAGCATGAGTGAAAGGCAGGGAGACTTGCCTCATGTCATTGACATGACAGTGGACTTGATCATGAATCCTAACCTTTAACTTGGAGCTTCCTCCTTCTGATATATAACCTTCTACCTTTCCCTCTAGCCACTGTAGCACACTCATAAAATTGCTTTCCCCTTGCCCCCCTCATGAACTCTAGGCTCTCTGGGTCTCTACATTTCCCAACCCAGGAGTCTTTCATCCAGAGCTCAGCAAACCAGCATTTCAGCACTTCCCTCTCTTATCTTCTCAAGTTGTTGCACCCAATGCTCAGAACCTCGTCTCATGCCTGTCCTCAAGTCCAGTTGTCCTCGCAATCCCTGCTCTCAGTAGCTGATCTGTGTTCTGCCTGCTGACTTCCCTTGAGCCTCAGCAGTCCCTGTGCTCATCTCTTACTCACTCCTTATCATACCCTAAGCAGTTTTATCAAACAGTTTCATACATCCAGACTTCAAGCCCACCTGCTTCCCACACAGCTCTGAGGGCTGGCGTGCTCTCATCTGTGGTCTCCTCACCGCTTCTCTGTATACACATCCCTGCTCCACACCTTACTTCAGGCTCACTTCCCAGCATCACACTCACTTTGACCCTGTCTCCTTCCACCAGATCCTGTGACCATGTTGCACCAACCAGCACATATCTTTCTTCTTCAGTCTCTCCTTTTTGAAGGATTCCTCCCTTTCTACCTACAAATACACTGTGGTCCCTCCCATCCCAAGATACTATCACCACCACCTTATCCACATCCCATTGCCCTTTCAGCTACCCACCAATTTAGGGAATCATGAATAATGGGTTTGGTGGACCCTTGGACATCCTCCAACTCTGTCCTTTGCTAATTGCAAACTGAAGCTCAGAGAGAGATGTGACTTGTAGCAGTTGGTGGAAAGATGGTCTGCCCACCTTCTTCTACCTCCTAACTTCTTAAAACACTGCTCCAATCTCACCCATGCACATCTCATTCACTACCCAATCCTTGCAGAGTTCGGCCACCCCCACTGACTCTCCCATGGAGGGTTGCCAGTGACAGAGGATCCAGATGTCCTGTCTGCCTTCTTGAAAGTTCTTCCTTCTTGACTTCCAGGACCACTTCCAGGACCTCATTTTCCTGATTTCCAGCTTCTCTGGTTGCTCTACTTTGTCTTCTTCTATGGCTGATCTTCATTTTCACTAAGATCAGGGCCTCCCCAAGGGCCTCTTCTTATCCTTCTAGTCCTTCTTCAGTTTTTTCCCTCAATGGCTTCAGTATTCTGGACCTTCAGTCATTACCTCCAAACAGAAGCCTCCAGCCTCTGCCCACCATCCTTCCCTCAGACATTGCTTCCTGGATAACCTACCAGCACTCAAATTCAACATGATCCAAATGTTTTTCCCTTCCAAACCACCCATGGCAGTGAGACACCATCCTCAGTCCTCTCTCTGGCTCCAGGACTCTGAGGACCCCTACCCTCTGTGCTCCACACCCAAGCTATCATCAAGCTGGACCCTTTCTGTGTCCTTCCAGCACTCTGTAATCCAACCTGAGTCAAACTCTGGCTCAGGACTCAATACCTCAAATCAGGGAGGTCTGTTCTCACTCCCAGACATTCTGTCCCTTGCTACTTAATATTTTTTACTCACATCCTGAAGTCTTTAAAAGTGTTGATGCTTATCTACTATATATGTGCAATGTACACTTACCTCATCCTGGCAGCCAAAGCCCATACTGACCCTAATTCATCTTTCCAAATTTATTCTCCTGTCCCCACCCCTCTACACCACCCATGCTCCACTAAATGGGAAAGCCCATTGTCCCCTGAGTAGCCCAAGCTTGATCTAATTCAGATTATGCCCTCAATCATGCCTTTCCCTTGCCTGTGATGCTGTCCATCTGTATGATGGTCTATCTGTCAGTGTTCTGTCACCTTCCAGAGCCCAGCTCTGTTCCCATTTCCTCCATGGAAACTCCCCTGGACACTCCACCAGAGAGACCCTCCCCACTTCCCAACACTCCTGGCTGGACGAGCTCTACCTTGCGTTGCAGTTGTTCATTACATGTTCTTACCTAGCCTGCTATATTCTCAGCATCCTTGTATCTCGTAATGCTCAGTGACAGTTCTGTGTGGAGTAAACAAAAGAAAGGGATGGGGTGGCGGTGGGATCAGATGATAACCTTAAACAAGGTAGAGGGGCTTTGGCTTGATACTCTGTGCAATGGAACTCTTGTGCATTCCTGGTAAGAGAAGTGCCTAGAAGCTAGAGGAGGGGAGCTAATCACCACCTCCAAAGTAGCCCATTATCCAAGCCACTTCCCTTATTCTACCCCATGGTGTCCCTAACCTCCTGTGTCCTGGGTCTCCCATCATGTGTGGCTGAGACACCATGGCTAAGAGGAAAATGACAGCTGTCCAGTTTTGCTGCAGGAAAACCCATATTTAATGCTGAAGGGGAACCACCAGGAGATGGAAGGCAATGACCGCTACGAGGGTTTTTGTGTGGACATGCTCAAAGAGCTGGCAGAGATCCTCCAGTTCAACTACAAGATCCGTCTGGTTGGAGATGGTGTGTACGGCGTTCCCGAGGCCAATGGCACCTGGACAGGAATGGTTGGGGAGCTGATCGCTAGGGTAAGGAAAGAGCAGATGGTTTGGACTAAGGGGTGGGCTGGGGAGGGAGATGGAAGGACATAAAGTTGTGCTGTATGTTTATGAACCCTTCATTTACTCAGTCCATTATTCATGCATTTTTCATTTATTTGTCTATTCATTGCTCAAGTCTTTACTGAGCTGGCACTGAGCCAAGCAGCAGTGAAAATTGTTGGTGAATATTTGACATTGTGGTATTTTCCTAGTTCAGTACTTGGAACAGGTAAGGGAGGCTTTGACCAATTAACATGAATTAGAGAGTTTAGGCTCCATTTTTGGATAATCCAGGTGCTCTTTGTTCTGATCATTTTATTGTTCATTAGCATGACTGGCAGGGCTTGGACAGGCCCTGAGAAAGTGAAACACACTGTCGGGTGACTTTGACGTTTGAGAGGTGCTGTCAGGGGACACAAGGTTAAATAGCAGGGGAAAAGGATCAACTATCGGTGGAGTTGGTCAGAGTTATAGTTATTGTTACTTATATTATTTTCTGCTGCCATTCATGTGCTTCCACAGACCCTGGGCCAAGGTGCACTTTCTCAGGCTGTAGATTTTCACAGTGAATATGGATTCAAATACAGGCAAGCTTCTCAGAATATCAGTGATCTGTTAGGTTAGAGCAAGGATATAGAAAGTTCTTCCAGCAGGAAGTCTCTTTTTTTCTGGGTACACACTATTAATATCTATAAAAATTGATTAGGTTATCATTAATTCACAGCCCATATTTTCATAACTGAGTGTTTCTGGTCAGGATAGGTGATGGACACCCCACTGCAGAGAGTCCAGACCTGGGTTCTGAGGGCGACTTTGAGCTGACACCTTGCTCTCTCTGTAGGTTCTGAAAGCAGGAAGAGCCCTGCTGCTCTCCAGCAGCTAGCTTCCTGGCTACTGTCAGCAGGCAGTGTGCTTTACAGACATGATCACTGATCCTGTTTCAACTTAACTACTTCTTATCCCCACTTTAAAAATGAGCCATCTGGAGCTTGAACAATTTACCCAAACCCACAAAGTTATATGAAACTGGGCTGGATTTGAATCCAGATCTGTCTCACTCCAGAGCCTACATTCTTTCTGTCACAGTACACACCTCAGCTGGACTTTGATGTCACTAAGAGAGGTGCACATAAATCCAGGGCAGTCTGTCCTTCCTTTTTTCTCCTTCCTCTCTCACATCTCTTTCCCTTCCACCTCTGCTTTCTTTTTTTCTTTTCTTTTCTCTTTATTCCCTTCCCTTTAACTCTTTACCTGTACCAAAGTTGGACTATAAGATAAAATCCTAGTATTAGTTGGGGTACTGACTCAGCTGCCTATGGCAGAGCCATGTGCAATCTCTGCAGACCAGAGCACAGGCCCTCAGAGCTGAGGATGAGGGTGCTCAGGAGCATGCCTGGTGGCACAGCATCTGCAGTGACCCAGCAGACTGAACAGCAAGGCTTGTTCAAGGACTGGGAATTGTCCACGTGCTAGAGTGTGGAGGAAGCTTGCTCAGAAGTGGGGCCTTGCTCCAGGGAAAGGCTTGCCAGTGGAGACTGACCCCAACACAGCCTTCTGCGTCTCCCAGGTCAGGGTGTGGGTGAAGCCTCCTGCAGAGAGTCACTTGTTTGTGAGACTCAGGCCTAAGTGGCTGATGACAAGCTTCAATGGAAAAGGATGTGCTGCTTTTCTGTACAGTTTCAGACCCTCCTGAAACAGTCCTCTTGCAGTGTGGACATGCAGCCTAGCAGGGTGAACAGAAAGTGGGAATACCAGGCCTTTCCCTTCCCTCTCACTATTGTGCTCAGTCACTTTGAGCCCTTTTCTCCAGCCCCTTTTACTGCCTGGTAACTGGTGGGTGACCTGAGGAATGTCAGAGTCAGCACACAGCCCCTTATTCCTGTGACATGAACTGGCAGAGAGAGGAAAGCAGCCTGGGACTTGAGGACATGCAGCTACACACAGAATGACTTAGGCAGTCAGAGAAGAATCTTACCATTCACCCCAGATCAGCTTTCAAGCCAAAATGCTGCTGCTTTGGTCTCATCAAAACTTGGCTACATGGTAAATTAAACCCATTCATTTAATAAATATTTATTGAACACCGTTCATTATTCTAAACATTGGAGACTCAACAGGGGATGAAATAAACAAGGACACTGCTCTGTGAACCTTCACAGTGAGAGACAGACATGAGTGAACAATCACATCCATGTATAATTTTAGACTCTGAGCAGTGCAAGAAAAGCACAGGAGGAACAGTGAGGGCACCTGGAGAGAGTGGGCTCCAATCAGGAGAGGAAAGTGCATGGGGGAGGCATGCTTTCCTTGGGAAATGATGTTTGAGTGGACTTCTGAAGGGCAGGAAGATCACTCCAGCCAGAAGGCAGTCTGAACACCCCTGGGATCAACTGGGCAGGAGGGCAGGAGTGGGTGCCACTGGGACCCATCCTTCCCCAGGTCTGAGGCTTTGATGTGTCTGCCAGGATGTCCCCTGGGATTATAGCCGTCTTGAGTCCTGGTTCCCTTTATGAGACTCCTTCCCAAGCCACGTGTGAATGTCCCAGGGGCTGTGTTCGCAGACCTTTGGCATTCCTGGGTGTCCCAGCTGGAAGAGACCTCAGAGTCTCTCCCAGCACCTGAATCTGCCTTTCACGCAGATGAGGAGGTGCGGTCTCAGGGCCGCTGAGTGACCTGTCAGAGGTCACACAGTGAGTAAGTTTAGGGCCAGCACTCAGCACTGGTCTGTTTGATGCAGCGCTTACGATCTGAGAGCAGAGATCTTGAGATCAGATGGATCTCCACTAAAGTATCAGCTCACTCACCTACTACCTGTGTGTTCTGGAGAGATTTATTTCATTCTTCCCATCCCTTACTCCGGGCTTTAGTGTTCCTCTGGAAAGATGGTTTGTAAGGATTTAAAATATTACATACACACATGCGCTCACATGTAGCCTAACATACAAGGAGTGTGAGAGTTATCTTAGGCTGTGCTCCCTAAGACAGAGCCCAGGAGGAAGGCTTTGCACTAATTCAGGAGTACGACTCCAGGACCACAGCAGTGAGGGAGGGACGGGGGCAGGCAGGAGGGAGGGCACGTGGGAGTGTGTCACCATGTCACTGTGCTGGCTGTGGTTTTGCACCAAGCCCAGCTGATGGGCATTCTGCAGAGAGGCCTGTGGAAGGACAGCCTTGCCAAACAACCCAGGGTGGGAGGGAGTAAAATTCACATGCTGAGTCTCATCCGTCATCAGCTGAAATGGAGTTCGTGCCATAGGACCCCCTGGCCACCTTCAAAGCAGTCAGATCTCCAGGCAGTGGCAACAGCACTGTCAGTACTAGCTGCTCAAGGTGTGCTGGCCCAGTGAGCACAGTGACCTGGCACCCACCTCCCTCCCACAGCAGCTGGAGGAGCCAGTGTGTGCCCAGTTTCCAAGAGGTCCTGCACGCCCTCATCTTTCAGCAGCCTAAGGAAGCCTCAAGGCTGGAGGCTAGAGGAACATGGAGCAGTGAGTGATGTGAGGCATTGTGAAGGATCAGGAAGAGCAGACACAGTGAGCTGGGCCAGCCAAGATGGTGGAGCATCATGAAGACATGGCCCCGGCCACCATAGCAATGAGAGAACCTGTGAAGCCTTCCTTTCTCATAAGGCCCTCTCCCTTCCCAAATTAATAGAACCTGAGGTCCAGAGGTCAGCCTCAGATTCAGAAAAAGATCTCAGACCTTTGTCTGCCATCCTTACATCCCCGTGATGTTTTTTCCACTGAAGGAGTTGATATGGGAATCTGCGGAGAGGGGCAGGGGTCAAGTTTAGTTATGTTCAGAGCCACCTCAGCAGCTTCAGAATGGGTGCTTCTTCCAACCCCATGGGCACCTGGAAGCAGCCTGGGAAATGCATTAGAAGGCTCACTTCTAGGGAATTACTTCCCACTGAGTGCCAGCCTACTGAGGCAGTAAGAGGTCTTCAGAGGAAATTAAAATGTATCAATGAAGGCAGGCATTCAACAACTTTCTAAGAGACTATCTTACTTTAAACAGAACAGACAGGCACCAGGGAATTGATCTGGGGAGGGGTGGGATAGGAAGCTATGAAAAGAGGTATCTTAATATCTTCTAAGAACAGTCTGGTCCTGATTACACACCCACATGGCAGAGGTGGTACAGTCCTGCAGGCTCAGCTGTATACCAGGCTCTAGTCTGAGGTCAGGTGTGCTTTCAAGAGCTCCAAGTCAGCATGCAGGTACTTAACCTCTGTCTTGTTCCCCAAAGCATTTTCTTGTTAACCACCCAGTTTTGGTAATTCAGCTCCTGATCATCCCTCAAGCTTGGGTTTCTAATGCAGCTAACCTTTGCCCTTGCACTCCCATCATCCCCAGGAGTCAGGATCCTACTCCTTAACCTGAAGCCAGGGCCCTACTAACCCTGCTAATTATTTTCTGTCCTTGGCCCATGTTACCTGCCCAGAATTCACTGATTCAACATCGGTGTGCTTGTTGAGAAGACACAGGTTTTACTTTCTCCAAGCTCACATACATAAAACTTCCAAGTACTGTTATGCAAATTGTATGTTGGACCGGGGTAAATGGGGCCTGAAACTAGCCTTCATACTGCACGTGTTCTGGTGTGAGGCTCTATCCACATGGAGGGTTTCTTCCTGCAAGGACACTTTTAATTTGCCAAGCCACGTGTCCACTAGTTCTGCTTGGAGAATCCATTCTTACAATTTATATAATGGCCCCAACTACACTTTGAATGAGGTCTAGTATATAAAAATAATAAGATTATAGCATGTACTATATGCAAAATGGAATCAATGACACAAGTTTATGGGAATACAGAGAAAGAAAGAAATAGTTCATCTCCAGAGAGGCAGGCATGGCTTTGGAGCAAAGTTAATGATACTCATGACTACTGTTTATTGAGTGCCTAATACTTGCCAGGTATTTATATGCATCCTTTCTTCTCCAGCAACAATCCTTGAGATAAGCATTGTTATTAACATTTTATAATAATGAAGCTGATGTTAACTTCAGCTTAACAGAGAAGCTAACTCAGGGTCACACAACTGTCAAGTGATTGATCTGGAATTCAAAGCCAAGTCTGTCTGACATCAAAGTCCATGGTCACTCTAATACACTATGGTGCCTCTAAGAAAAGAAACAGTCAGGTTGGCCCTTGATGGACAAGCAGGAATTATTTGATAAGCACCAAGGGGTGAAGGGTACAGGCTGAGGGAGCTGTGTGGACAGACATGGAGCCTGCAGTATGTAACAGGTTTCAGGCATGTGCATTGTGCAATGTGGCCACATCAGAGGTGGAAGGAAAGTCAGGAGCTTGAGGCAATGCTGCAAAGGCAATTACAGCCCAGCTTGTACAGATCATTGTAAGGAGTTTGGACTGTACTTTAAAGATTGGAGGGAGTTACTGGAGTTCCTAAGCAGGGGAATGATATGATTAGATCTTTGGTGTGGAGGTAAACTCTTGAGCAGTAGTTCTCAAAGTGTGGTCCTTGGACCAGCAGTAGCATTGTCCCCAGAGCTTGTCAGAAACTCTGGGGTGGGGGGAAGTGATCTGCATTCTAACAGGCTGGTTCTGGTGCTGGTTTATGAAGGACTGGTGAGTAGTTCAAATGAAGATTTGAATGACAGTAGCAGCATTAGGACTTGAGTGGCAATAATGGGTTAACAGGCAATTCATGGATGGGCTCAGTTAATAAACAGGGAGTGACAAGACAAGGAGGGAGAGGGAAGGCTCCTGGCCTAGTTTTGGCAACAGGTTGCTGATCAGCTTATGCCCAGAGAAACAGTGCATGGAAAAGAGGAGCTCTAGGTGGCTAACATGAGGAGCACAGGACATGGATGTGAAGCTCCAGTGGGACTCAGAGGTGGGGAAGAGTTCAGTAAGTCATGGGCAAGCAAGGCCAGTAACAGGGCAGAGCTGGGCCCAAGCCTCATTTGGGACTCATCAGGAAACAGGAGCTGATGCCCTGGGAGAACTGGCTGTGCCCCCACAACCCACCCCATCATCACACCTGGCTTTTCCTACTCTGCTGGATATCCGCCGTGTGGGCTTGGACAAGTTACCCAGTGTTTCTGACCCCTGTGTCTTCATCCTCAAAATGGAAACTAGAGCACCCTCCCAGGTCCTTGTGAGCAATGAATGACCTCTAGTAAATCTATGAAGTGTGTCTGGCATACAGTAACTCTCAGGGGTGTCACCCTCTCCTCTCTGTCTCCCATGTCTACACCTGCCTCTCCACAGCAGGCTCCGCTTCACCTCCTCTCCAGCCCTGAAGCTCAGACACTCAGCCTTCCCACCCTCTGTCTTCAAACACATGCACCCATGTGCATGCCTGCTGGCTCCTGTGAGATGAGTTCATCCAGGGCTGGGTCCTCCCCACTCCCAGGCTGACTGGGTGAGCTCCTCCTTGCCACATCATGTCTGGAGACTGCAAAAGTGTGCCTGACCCGTGTGTCCAGGGATGCATGTGCAGTGGGGAGGTCCAGCAGCATTCTAAATGTTCTGTGTGGTGGTGGTGACCTGAAATGCTGCTCTCACCCTCCCTTCTTGCCCTCTGCAGGAAAGGGACAAAGGAGCAGAGATTCACTCCAGAGGGAGGGTCTCTGGGTCATCCCTTGGGGAAGAAGTCACCTCTGTTAGGGTGGTGACAGTGGTAGAAAATCCATTTGTCCTCTTGGGATTACAGAAAAGTACCCTGAATTGAAAGTCAGGGTCTGTTCCTGAACATTGAGGTAGTAGCTGAATCTTCCTGGGATACCATTTTTTTTCACTTCTTAAGTGAGCAAAAGCATTTCCCACAGGCTCTGCCTTGCATCAGCCACAAGTTCACCAATATCGTCACAATCCAACAACTAATCAAGAGCCTACAAGGCCCTGCCTCTTCTATCAGTTGACCCTCACTCTCTCTGCTGCATCCCTACTGGTCTTCTCTTGGTTTCTTGAACACAGCATGCTCAGTTCCAGTGTATGACCATTACATTTGCTCTTCCTCCTGTCAAAAACCAATTTCCCCAAATCTCCAATCTACTATTTCCAACTCATTATCTAGATCTAAGCCAGATGTCACCTCTTCTGAGAAGCATTCTTTCTCTGCTTCCCCAAAGGACCTTCATGTCTCCTGGTCACTCTGTTAACACATTGCTTTGTTGTATTGTCTTCAAACAAATTATCACCATCTATAATCATTTTCTTATTATGGGACTGCTTGTTTATTGCCTGTCTCCCTTCTCTGGAATGTAAATTCACTGAGATCAGGAACTACATCTGTCCTGTTTATCCCTATACTGGTAGCAGGTGGAACAGTCACCAGCATACAAGAGCACTCAGTAATTATGGTATGGATGGATGGATGGATGGAATGCTATGAAAGCACATGTAAAAGAATTACTAACCTTTACAGCCCTTGACCCCAAGGAATGTAGAGCCTGGACAGAAGAACTCAGTGTAGAGAATTGGTTGTCAGTTTTCAGAAGATCCCTTTGACTGGTAAGAAAGAAAGCCCACCCGTGGCCCAGAGGTCCAGGTACCTTTAGTAGGTTGAGCCTTCAAGAAATGATGTTTTTTCTGGGGCTGCCCTTCTGCTGCAGCTGTTGAGACTGAGCATGCTTCCTGGAAATCCCTGCCTCCCCTTCCTAGGCTCCACCTTCCCCAGCAACCCACAGCTGGGCCTTGGCTCAACTCCACCCCACTTCCCATGCCAATGTTGTCTTGAGGGAAAAAGAATGTAAGCCACTTCATCCCTTTTTCCTCTCCCCATGGGTTGGAAATGTCCAGGATTAGCTGGCTGACTCTAAAATTGACCCCCATTCTTCTAATTTGTTCCCAAGCCACAGCTGCACCTTTCTTCACTCTGTAAGCTAGTTGACCTAACAGGGTATCTGCTTAGCCCCCACCACACATGCATTCTCCAACTGACATTGGAGTAAACCTTCTCCCATTGTGCTTGCTGGCTCTGTTTTCTTTAGTATGTCTGTTGATGGGGAAGGGTGAAAACAGCCTGAACATATGCAGCAAGTACCCATATCACCTGTCTGGACTTCTGCATCACCTCACTTGAGACTCAAATGCACTGTGTTCAACCTCTTCTGGCTCTGCCTGCTGACCTTTGCCACTCTTGGCTATAAATTGCTCTAATGATAGTAATGGACACTATTTGTTGAGCACTTACTCCATGCCAGATACAACACTAATAAAGGCTTTGCAAATATTTTCTCATTTAATCTTTAAAGAATCTTACAAGGAAAAGTATCATTACCCCCATTTTATAGACTGGCAAACTGAGGCTCTAAGATTAACTTTCCAAGATCACATGGCTGAGAAGTGTCAGTTTCAAGCTCCAAACTCAGATGGGTTCAAAGGGTGTCCTCATAACTACTGTGCACAGATGTCCTGAGCGCACACTGTGTTTTACTTTCCTGGCAGCACCTCAGTCATCAAACCCTGTTGCTGTGCATCCCCTACCCTGCCCTGGCAGGTGGATCCTGCTCATCCTGTGCCTTCCTGTAAAGAACTAGCCCTCCTTCAAAGAGTCCAAATGGGACAGTTCTCTCTGTCTTCTGGCTATCCTTCACTCAACAAAAATGAATTTGCACCAAAAGGTCTTATGGTGTTCAATTTGCTTATTGTCATGCCTTGGCCTCTCTGTTTCTCAGTTCCTGGCCAGAATTATTATATACTTCTGGGGGCTTATTCACAGACTATTTTTCTTGCCTTCCTATAGCTTGTCAGGAGCAACTGACATCCCACCATTTCTCAGCACGAGAGCCAGGCTGACTCAGTCTTGCCAGAGGCCACGTTGGCAGCTACAGAGGCGGCCATCTGGGAGCCCTGCTCTGCTGCATCCTTTCCAGAACCTGTGGGACTATTTCTTGTCTTCTACAGTTCTTAGATATGCTCCCTTGTTTGATGACAAACTCTTGCTCCAGCTGTGTCTACATGTGCAATTTAGGCAACGAAACAAAAGCTTGGATCCTTTTAAATGTCAGTGTTTGGTCCATTCAATTAATTTGGGCTGCTCAGACACTACCAACTCTTGCCAAATGGATCTTTTATCCAAACCCAAGAGACACCCTGAGCAGAACTTCTATGTCCTGGATGGCAGAAGAATGGTCCACTGGGGGCCTGGCTGGCTGCTAGAGGGTGGTGAACAACAGGAAGCAGGCAAAAAATCAAAACAAGGATGGATGTGGTCAGGAAACACAGCCAATGAGGAATCTGGTGTCAGTCTGGCCAACAGCAAATGGGAATCAGAAGGAACAAGTCATTTAGAAGGGCTCGGCCTTTAGAAAACCCACCAGCAAGATGGTGCAGCCTAAGACAGAGGCCAGGTCTCAGGGGTTTTGAGGGAAGGGACAGAGGACAGAAGCAGGATCCCAGAATCAGGAACAACATAATCCTAGAGATGGCAGTAAACCTTAACAGAGCAGTAAGCATTGACTCGGTGTCAGGCCTTCACACTAACTCACTTAATCGTTATAACAGCCCATGAAGCTGTTACCACTCATACTTTACTCATAAGAAAATAAGTTCAGAGAGCCTAAGTAACCTGCACAAGGTCGCACAGTGAGCAAGAGACAGACTTAAACACAGGGCCCTGTGACAGCTGTGTGACATAATACACTGCGAGGACATTTCCATTGAACCTGGGACAGACTCATTTCCCTCTGCCCTGGACCGATCTAAGGTGGGGGCTGGCAAGTGCTGGAGGTTCACTCTTTGAAAATGTGCCTGGAAAGGAGTGCAGCACCTACCACAAGAGCCTGCTTCACCCTAGCCCAGTTTCACGAGAGAGTGGCTAGATGAAACAAACACTTCTTTTGTATAACTTGTTCAAAATAGAAACTTAATGTTTGCTTCTAGATTTTATTGATATGAAATTTTTTTAAAAACATTTTCTTGATTATGCGATTATAGTTGACTTTCTCCATTGGCTCTCCTGCACCCAGCATCCCCCACTCCCTCAAGCAATCCCCCCACCATTGTTCATGTCCTTGGGTCATGCATATAAGTTCTTTGGCTACTCCATGTCCTACACTATGCCTGACATCCCCATGGCTATTCTGTAACTACCTATTTGTACTTCTTAAACCCCTCGCCTCTTCACCCATTCCCCGACATTCCCCTCCCATCTGGCAACCTTCAGGTAACTAACTGCTTTTCTCTTGCTGCTTTTAAGAGTCTCTTTATCTTTAACATTTGGCATTTTAATTATGATGTATATCTCCTTTGACAATGGAGAGGGGCAGTGTTATACCTGGGAAGGTGAGAAGGAAGTTTGTACAGAGGAGCTAAACTCTGAATAGATCTTCAAGAGCAGGTGGAGTAGTTGGCTGGACAGCCCAGGTGGAGGAAATGGCACACTGGAGTTATAACTGCAGGAAAGTACAAAGCATGCTTGAAAGTTAGCTGAGCTAGAATGTCAGAGGGGCCTCCAGGAGGGATGCTGGAAAGCAAGGCTGAACTCACAGGATGGGACACATTATCAGGGCCTGACTCCCAGGCTGAGTTCTGGAGAAGTGGGGAGCCTGGATAATTTTTTAAGAGAGAGGTCAGGTATAAGTGTCATCATATAGAAATGAATTTTATTAGAAAAAGAATATTAATAGCCACCATTAACTGAGCACTTATGTATTATCAGGCACTGTGCTATTTGTGTTGTGTGTGTTACCTCATTTATCCTCCCAACAACCTGAGTTGATGACTGTCATGTCCATTTTACAGATGGTAAAAGTGAGCTTGGAGAGGATGTGGAGCCTACCCTCAAGTCTGGCAGGGCTAGACTTGAGCCCACTTTGGTTTGGCGCCAGTGATACAGGGCAATGTAGTCACAAGACAGAATGGTGGAGGTAGGGAGAGCTGTGTCCTTGACATTGGCCTCATTCAGGAGGGCCAGTCAGGCGCTGAGGGAGTGGTTGGCTACATGTTCAGCAAGATAAGGGCTAGACAACATCCCTGAGACAGTGTATCCCTGAGATCATTGTCAACCAGCTGGGTGACATGGTGGAGTGGTAGCATATGTACCAGACTGTCCTGAGTGCAGTGGCATCAACAGAGAGGCTGTGAGAGTAAAATAAAGATGCTTCTTTATTGCTTCTCTTCAGTCTTTTCCTTCAGAGAGCTGACTGAATTTGTTGCAGGTTCAGGATGCAACCTCTGACCCAAACTGCCCAGGTTTGAATCCTAGTGTGCCACTTACTTTATGTGCAACCTTGGGCAAGTTCCTTAGTGTCTTTGTGCCTCATTTTCCTGATCTGTAAAATGGGGATTGTAATAGTAACTTAGCTCATAGAGGAACTGTGAGCACTGAGTGAGGTAAAGTGCTTACTTACTTCAGTGCCAGACATGCAGAAGGGCTACAGGTGTGATGCTGTGCAGGATCAGGGTGAGTATCACAGCCCTGATCCTGCATGGAATCCATTGCTTAGATACTTCAGGGTCTTCTAATTGCTCTTCAAGGTGTGCATTGCACCTGCCTCCAGGCTCACCTATCGCACACTTCCGGACCCTGTCTGTCCTCCCTTCTAGACTTCTTCCAGCCCCCAAGATGCACTATGCTACTTCATGCCTCAGGGCTTATCCCAGGCCTCCTCACAGGTAAATCATGTTCTGGTGAGGGAGTGTCATCTTGGGGAAGCCCTGTGGACCTCTTAGACTCTGTCAGTGCCCTGGTCTGCCTTCTCAGGGTGCTATGTATAACTCCCTTATAACATTCATTATAGCTGTCATTTTACAAAGATTTTCTTGACAATCAGATGACTGTGTGCCTCCCCAGTGGACTATAAGCTCTTTGCTCACAGGGCCCATGACTACTCAGTCCTGCACCCTTATGCACCACCCAGAGTGGACCAGAGAATCAGTAAAGAGTGGTGAGGAGGGGAGAATTGGGGAGGGGCAGGGGGTTCTGCAGACAGTCCCTGCCTACTTCAGTGAGGGGCAGAACCCAGGGCACGGTGCTTCCAGGAGCCCCTGGTGAGCTCAGTGACCCCATGTCACTCGCAGCTAGATACAGTGATCCCTCACCTATCACAGGAGTTACATTCCAGAGATCCCCGCGAGAGGTGAAAATCTGCGAAGTAGCAGCGTTATATTTATTTTATTATTTATATATATTTTAAGGCTTTATGAACCCTTCCCACACTCCTATAAACCCTTCCCACTCTCTTATTAACCTTTCCCACACTCTTATAAACACTTCATATGCTCTTAAGCACTTTCTACACTCTTAAGCCTACGTAATTTTAATGACATATAAAAGTCTATATGGGTACTCGGCAGTGAAGTGTACTACAACTTGAATGATGGAGATCATGAATTATGTGGCTGTGCAGCACTGATGGCGATGAAGGTGACAACAATGAGATGAATGCACTGCACAGCCGAGAAGAGCATCACAGCTCTTCTGAAGGCACCACTTCATCAGGCGCTTCATCAGGTGGTGCAGTATCTTCGCCTTGGGCCGTAACTTCTATTTCCACTAAAGGCATAGGCATAACTGATCTCTTCGTCCGAATGATGAACATAGTTATGGGGAGTTGCTGATGCTGCTTTTTATCTGCAGAGGCAGCTTCTCCATGCAGAGAAATGCTCTTGAGTCCAAAGCATCTCTGAAATTTGTCAAACCAGCCCTTGCTGGCACTGAATGGGGTTGGTCTGGTGGAAGAAGCACTCGGTGGTCCTGCTTCTGCATCGTCGTCCTCCTCTTCATCCTCGTCACAGTCATGAACGTCCGTGCTTTCCGAAAAACTATCACAAAAGTTCTTGGCCTTCGTCCAGATGGTGTTGGTACCCAGCAAGATATTCTTCTTCCTGCAGTCATTTATCCACAGGGCCAATGCAAACTCCATCCTCACAGCCAGAAGTGACCACCCTCTTTACAATCTTGTTAAAAGTCATTGTTGCTGTAGACCTAATATTCTTCTCATCTTTCTTTATGTAGCGAACAGTAGATTCGTTGATCCCATAATCATGGCCTACAGCCACGTAGCATTTGCCTTCCTTTAACATGTCAAGAAGTCCACCTTTTCTTTGATGGTAAGCATATTCCTCTGGCACTTGCGTTCACTGCCAAAAGCCACAGAAGGAACAGAACATTTGGGTGGCATCGTAGGTCTTGAAATAAATTCAAACTTTTACAAAAATTTCACAAAAACACAACACTGCAGACCAACACTATACAGTGATCTGATGTCGATGTGAAGTGGACAAGGAGAGATGCGGAATGTATGGGCACAGTGCGGGAGAGCAAAGAGATTGATGCTATGGTCACTGAGCCAATCAGCACCCAGGATACAGAACACAGTGCTGTGGTTGGTTGCCTTCCATTCCATCAGCCAATAGTGTGCCATGTACAATCTGACGTTGGCAAACTTGCACAAGTGGTAGTGGCATACTGCATTTCCATTGTGTACAGTACAGTATTCATCTGCTGGTGAAATACACACTGTATTTTATTTCGATTTAATATTCTTGTAATATGTTTGAATTAACATTCTTAACATTTTTATATTGTTTTAAATTTTTTAGGCAAAAATAATTAAAATCCTAAATATTATATAAATACCTATATACCAGAAAATCCCGTGATATAGCAAAAACTCTGTGATACAGAATTAGATATATTTTTTTTTAAAAAACCTGCAATATGGTGAAGCTACAATAAGTGAACCACGATATAGCGAGGGATGACTTTACTCAACCAGAGCCTAATGGGTGTCACACCTCTGCAGAAAGCCAAGCTTGCTGGACTCAGACCGCCTTCCTACCTGGTGTTCATGAATGATGCCAGCCCCCATTCTCACAGCCTCATGCTTGGCCTCATTTGGAATTCCATGAGCCTTTTCTACATACAGGGAATCTCCAGAAACAATTACCTTGGAAAGGTTTCCAGGAATGTTCAGTACAGCCTTATTGTGTATAACATTTTCTATTTCAAGTTTGGCTTCCCAAAGCTTTGCAGAGTTAAGTAACACAATTACAGAGTTAAGTAAATGACAGCAAAGAATGTGAGGCACTGTGGGGACTGAGTAGCAGGTGAAACAAGGTATGTGTTGATGTGACTTGCAAAGCAGTGGAAAGCTGCTGCCATGGAGGAGCGACTGGCCTCCACGGAGGACAGAAAGAGGGACAAGGGGACAGTGGTGGACAGTGTGAAAAAAGGCCAGAGAATACAGATCTGGAGGAAGTGGGTCCAAGAATTCAAAGGAAGCTGGTGGGGGTGGGGCATCATCTGATACCCTTTCTCCAAAGGAAGAGACTGTGGAAAACAACTGCTTCTGGTTTCCAAGCTGTGTGTCTCTTCTTTCTTTGAGCTTTCCCAAGTGATGGGACAGGCCCAAAAGGGTTTTTTGTGGGGCTTCAGAGACAGGCAGTCATAGCAGAGAAGCACATTGTATCATTGAAGCTGTGTGTGTGTCCTAGGTCACCTGGGAAAGGCCACCAGAGGCCAGGTGTGCAGGGCCTCTGTCTCGCATGGAGGTGGAGTAAGCCTGGTAGCATCCCCCCAGACGTTCCTACAATTCACACTTGGTTACAGTTTGTCTCCAGAGGTCATTGTTGAGAATATTATCATTGTCGTGTTTATCATCATCATCTTCACCATTGTCATGATTTTAATAACAAATATTTACTGGGTACTTACTGTGAAACAGGCCCCATTTACAACCATTGTCTCATTTACTTTCTCGGCAATTCTAGGAGGGAGGTACTATTATTATCCCCACTTTTTATATGAGCAAACCGACCCCTAGAGAGGTTAAATGACTTACCTTGTTACGTACAGCAAATAAGTGCATAATAGTCCAGACAGGTCTGTCCCACATGGAAGGCTAAGCCTCAGTAATGGCTCCTCATTGGAGTGGCAGAACTCAGCAGTGTGCACAGCTTCTAAGGCTCTTTCAAATCCATCATCTCTCTGGACTCTTGCACAGTGTTGATAGGCAGGCACCACTTCATTATATAGCCCAGTAAAGTGAGTCCCAGAGAGGTGGAGTGAGTTGGCATGGACATTCGTGGTCTTCAAGAGACTGACACAGGTCTTCCATTCTCTCGTTTGCTTGGCTCTGTGCACGGGAGTCACTGCCAGGTGGAAGGAGGCAGCAGGAGGTCTGCCCAGTGGTGCCGGGCCCTGCTGGTGGGAAGGAATAGAATTTTGCCGGAAAGGGAACAACAGGTGTCTAAAAGAGCAGGCAAGGGAAATAAAAAAGGTTTGTTCACTTCAGCTCATACAGGACCTGGCACTGCCCTCAGCCCCCCAACTGCACAGGTGCTGCACTTGGGGCAGGGCAGGGCAGGCCCTGATGTGGGGCTGCTGTCTTCCCTGCCACGGCCCTCCTAGGGGAAGAGCAGGGCCACACCGAGCCTTCAGGCACGGAGCAGTTGCAGCAGCTGCATGCCCGCTATCAAACTTTATGAGGCAGTGAATAATAGGTTTGGAAGTCACCTCCAGGCTGGCTGCAGCCTGCCCTCCTCTTGTAAATTCCACAACATCCAGGAGATAAAAAGAGGAATCTCAGAAGCAGAGCACAGAGCTTTTCAAAGAACACTTCCAATCAAAAATGAGGCGCAAAGTCTTTCTCACAAAAGGAATGTATCACACAGCCCTGTGAGTACACACACACACACACACACACACACACACACACACACATGACACAACCAGGAACCTGGAGACCAGAAAACCCTGCTGAACGGCCGTTTCCAGTTCTCCTCCTTTTCCTTCTCTGGCTCTCGGTGACTCCCTGGTCTGGTTTCACAGACCCCAGGATTGCACTCCCAGACCTGCTCTCTCCAGATTGTGTTGCTCCTTCAGACCTTACTGGACTTCCTTCCTGGAGGCAAAACATCCCTGCCTGTTCCCTGTTAGCTGCTGCTCTTAGTCTGACACAGCTTCCTCCTCAGAGCTCCTTCCCCTTGAGCACTCTAAGCCCTCAGTTGCTGACTGCCTCCATCTTCTTGAGCAAAACAGGCCAAATCAACTAATTCTACCTCTGGTAGCCAGAGGAAATGACAACGTGGAATTTAGAGCTGAGGGAGCCTCTGGTTGGACAAGGAGACTAAGGCCCAAGAGTGGAGTGACTTATCTCAGAGTTAGTGGCCCCGCTATGAGGAGAGCCAGGTTTGCTGAGTCCCTGTCCACTGCTTTTTCCCCAGAGAGCACAGCCCTCCCCAACAAGTGGCCAGACAGGGGCAAAGGCTTGGCTGAGTGTGCTTGCGCCCACACTTCCCTCAGCTGCCCACCCCAGCGATTGCTAGCATTGTCACACTTCTAGTCCCTTTTGTTGCCAGTTTGGCCTCATGACACATTATCCTCATCTCAGACAGCTTTACAGCATCATGTCTTTTTCACTTAGGTAAAATAAAACGAATGAGTGTGTTTTGGGATAACCTGATCCCAAGAGGTTGCTGCTAATACCCTGAGGTGCATTAAAGCCAAGGTAGCTAATGACTGTTCTATACCAAGTCAATTAAACATGAATAACAACCACAAAACCTCCCTGGTTTCTTTTAGCTTGTCACTGCCTTTTTCCATCTCATCCCTGCCTCCCTTGCCCCAAATTTACTGTTGGCTAGAGACAAAAGAAAGCAAGACAGGCTGGGGGCAGTGACCCTGCAGTGTCCACGTGGGGCAGCTTTGCTGTTTGGCCTGGTTTGGGGAGTATCTATTTGTGAATAGACAGAAGTGCCCTGTCGGAGCTTGGGGCAAACTCTCCCTGGTTGCATGGTCATTCTGAATGTGTCCAGGGAAGGGTCCTTCTGGGATTCTGCTCATTTCCAGCTTTCTCTCCATTTGGAATTGCTTTACCACAATGTCATTGTAGGCCAACTTTTATAAACTTGTGGAAAGATTTTCAAAGTTTGCCTTTGTGGAGGAAAGCTGAGTATAGGGAAGAAACTTGAGGCTAGAGTTGTTCGCTTTGGTTAATTGATTTGGAGAAGGGACTGGATGCCATGTTTACTTTCTACTCATATTATCAGTTTTGGTTTTCCTAATATTGTCTTCAATTCCTTCATTCCAACCAAGTTTCTTTTTGTCTCTTTCTCCTCCCAAGGTTTGGACAGGGTCGGGCTACCAATTTGCCATCAACCACACACAGGACTGATATGGTACCTGCTGGGCCTTTGTGGTTGACTGAACTCAACTCAGAGCCAGTGTCAGTAAAGGGAGGAGGTTCTGAAAGGCCTGGACAGCCCTCCAGAGAGGCCCTACATGCAGACATGAACAATCTTGTAGTCAGATCTCACTTTCTGACCCAAGGGTTGATTTGCTTGATAGCAGTGATCAACACTGTCTTGCAGAAATACTGAATGAGCACATTTTAAAATTTTTTATATTAAAAATCTCTTACATCTGTACTCTAGTTTCTTTTCAGCCGATCTCACTTTATAAGGCCCCAAGTTTGTTAATCTATGCTAATGACCTGGCTGCTTTAGCCAATGGAACATGAATTGGGAGTGGAGGGATTAGGGGGAGATGTGGAAGGAGATGACCTTTCCCTTATTATATATCATAAACTCCCTTGTGTTTAAAATGAGGGCCAGCAGGCCTATCTCCCTACTTTTTTTCAGTGATGTGGGCAGAATTGTGTGTGTATACTCTTTCACAACTGATTGCCTATTTATAGATTGTTGGACACTTCACTTTTCCATATTTCTTTCTTAGTATTTTGCATCAACTAATCATCCACCATAATTAGAAGGAATTAAAGAAGCCTAAATGTGAACCAATGACAGCTAATCCACAGTATATGCCTAGCTTATAAAACATGGTTCCTAAGCACTAGTGTAAGTCAAACTACCCGGGCAAGTTGTTGCAAATGCAGATTCCTGGGTCCTACCACCAGTCTTCAGGGGTCTGGGATGAGACTCAGGAATTCACATTTTAATTAAGCCCTTCAGGTGATTCTGACGCAGGTGGTCATAGACTATTTTGAGAATCACGGTGAGAGTTGCTGAGAAGAACCCTTACACTTTCTGAATCCTACACCCTTGGGCTAGGGCCAAGGCTAAGGAAGCCTAGGGAAGTGAAGTGACCTGCCTGCATTAGTTAGTGCAGAGCATGGACTAGAACTGAAAGTCAGCTCTGGGCTTTTCCCACCACTCCATTTATAGTGGAGCAGACCAATAAGAAGTGAGCTTGCTTTATAATAGGATGGAGTTAAATTAGATATAAGAAAGAACTTCCTGACAGAGGGAAGTATTGAGGAAGCCTATACCATCTCCTTTCCCAGAGGGCCTTAATTCAAGATAGACTCCTCAGATGTGGACACTTAAGGTGCAATGTGGAGGAAGAGAAAAGAAAGAAACATCTTCAGAACAAATTCTGGTGATTTTGCATAAAAAGGACCAGAGACCCTTCTTTTAGTTCTGTTCTGGCACCTAATTTTAATGTCAACAGTAACATAAGTGGCCAGTGGTCCAGGAGTCCCAAGGTTCAGCCTCAATTCTGACAAGGACAAGCTTTGTGACATTGGGCCACTTGCCCAAGTTGTTGGTCTCCATTTCCTCAACAAGAAACAAATGGGTTGCTATAGATTGTTTCAATTTCTGTGGTTCCATCATTTTTATCTTTTATGTTAACCACACCCCCCATCAAAGTGTCTTATATAGCATAGGATCTCAGTGAAGTTTTACTGACTAAACAAGTTGGTAAGTTGAATGAAAAGCTACTCAATGTTGAGAATCCAGGAAACCTACCCACCAGTCTGCCCCTTTGAACTCTTTACTCTAGGACATTTGAGTCTATCCCTGAACAGTCTGTAGTGATCCTTCCTGCCTTTTATACTTATTTAGTATTTAGAGGGGTCTAACCTCAGATGAACATTAGTGACCATTGAAACCTTGGATATGCTATAACTACTTAGAGCCACTCTTGTTGCAGAGAAGCCAGACCTGAGTAACATCTCCCCAGTAGTGAGATGCCCCATCTCACGTGGCCACCCCACTGATGGGCTCTCTCTACCGCTTTCAGAAAGCAGACCTGGCCGTGGCAGGACTCACCATCACTGCTGAACGGGAGAAGGTGATTGATTTCTCGAAGCCATTCATGACTCTGGGAATTAGCATTCTTTACCGAGTTCACATGGTAAGCATTTATGTCATTAATCTTATTTGCATGCAGACACCAAGTTATGTAGCAATAAAGAATGGCTTGTGGAAATACTTAGATTTAGTCACTTAAATGCAAATGTGCTGGGTTATCATTTGTCCCTTCAGCTGCACTTTTGGAAACAGGTGAATGGAAAAGTCTCACCCATGAACTGTCCCCTAAAAATTGCTTCTGCCCCACTGAACAGGTATGTCTGAAAGTGACTGTTCAACCCTTGGCACATAGTGTGTCAGTGGGTGATTGGCCCTGTTGGTCACTCTGTCTCTTCTGAGGAGACAGGGCACACAGCACGTGTAAGTGCCCCAGCCCTGATCCAGACTCCCCTGATCCTCAATTCCACTTCTGCTTGCTCTGAGTTTTGCTTATGGTGAGAGAATAGACTCCTTCCACTTCTGATTATGTGTACAAGTGAATAAAGAGCAAACAATTTAACGTCACTTATCTCCGGTATGTCCCCTCTTCTGCATATTTTAAAAAAAAGGATGTTTCTGGTTAGGCTGTTTGTGAAACCACACCAATGGGCAGCAGAGGATGGACATGAGACCACAGTAGACCAACTGGTGGGGGTTGGGGCATGGGGGAGTACCTTGGCTGTGCCTCAGACACAAAGTGAACAATATTACATTGCCAGCATCTAGTTTACTTTGTCTGGTTTTTATAGTGAGCTAGAAGAACTCACTATAAAAGTGAGTCTCATCTTTTTGTCTCATCTTTTTTTCAAAACTGGCTCTAAGTGCATAGCTATTATATGGATTTCCCAATACTGAAGTCATTATAGATGTCTTCTGAGGTCATGTGGCATATTCCAATATATAAGCTGGAAGGACAAGGCTGCCCAGCAGAGAGGACTCCCAAATTCCAACTCTAGAATAGGGGAGACCTATACTCTCAGCCACAGCCTGAACCCACATAGCAGACAACTGCTAAGGCATTAGAAACTGGCACATTTCTCCAAGAGGAAGGTCTCCCTGTCACAGTCACTAGGTAACTCAGAAGAGCACTGGTCTACCTGAGGCTTTTGTCTGATTACTGCCCAAGTTGGGAGAGAAGGCCAAATCATCTGGAAGAAGAGAACATCCAAATCCCAAGCTTCCCAGGCAGAGACAGAAAGAAATGTGAGGATGTGGTCATAGTCCTTGTTGACGATGTTGTGGGTGTGTCTCTATGGATCAAGGGGGATTTCCTCATTTCTCCTCTTTCCATGATGATGATAACACCCATCCACTGAGCACCTCCTCTGTGCCAGACACTCTTTCAGGCACCTGTGATGTCAGCTGTTGTTACAGGTTGAATTGTGTCCCCTCATTCAAATTCTAACCCTCAAGACCCGTGAGCATGATCTTATTGGGAAATAGAATCTTTGCATATGTAATCAAGCTAAAATGAGGTTATATTGAATTAGGGTGGGTTCTAATCCAATGACTGGTGGCTCTATAAAAAGGGAAATTTGGACACTGACACACATGGGGAAAGACTATGTGAATTTGGAGACAGAGATTGGAGTGATGCATCTACAAGCCCAGAAATGCCAAGGATTGCCAGCAACCACTATAAGGTAGAAGAGACGAGGAATGATTCTCTCCTAAAGACTTCAGAGAGAGCATGGCCCCACTGACATCTTGGTTTTGGCCTTCTAGTCTCCAGAAATATGGAACAATACATTTCTGTTACTTTAAGTCACCCAGCAGCCCTAGGAAACTACAATAATAAAGTTGTTGTTCTTATTTTAGAAATGAGGAAACGGTTGCAATCAGTTTTAAAAGACTGAACATGACCACTTACCAATAAGTGAAAGAGAAGTGTTAAAACCCAGGAACAGCGTGATCTGAGTCTGTGTTCTCCAAAAGAAACCAGGCCTCCACCTCCATTCATTTGATTTTTGAAGAATTGTTCTGTATACCCTTTTTCATTTGGTCCTCAGGACTGTTCTCTGAGGAGAAAAGGGCAAGGGTTATAATTCCCATTGTAGAGATAAGGACCCGAAGTCACACATGGAACTGACACAGGGTGGGGCCTGGAATCCAGGTAGTGCAACTCTCGGGACAGCGCTCTTGCCGTAGTTACATCTGGCAGTGCTCCTAGGTGGTATTCCAGCTAGCACTGTTTCCTGAGCCCACCCCACCATCCTCCAAAAACAAGGAGCACCCAAAAAGAAGTGGAGACACATGGCTTTGTGGCCAGACCATACAACTAGACTAAGGCCTTAATTTTTTGATTAATATCAAGGAACCTAGAGCCCCGCTTGTGACCCAGTGGACCATGAGGAACCATGTGAGTGAAGGCACCTGCTATCACGTGTTTCCATTTCCTTCGGTCATCTGCTGCTAGGCTATACACAACACCTAAGGTACCACTGTATCAATTCTGACCAGAGGTGAACTTCAGTTGACCAGCCCTCTAGACAGCCTACATTGTATTGACCAAATGTTTTCTACCACCTGCACACCTATCACTATATTAGTTCTCTTACATTAGTTCCTGTGGTGTGAAGTTTTGTGTCAGCATGGAGAGGCAACGATGCCCAGATATTTGGTCAACAACTAAGGTAGATGCTGCTGTGTATTTTGTAGATGTCATTAGCATTAATGATCAGTAGACTTTAAGTAAAGAAGATTACCTCGCCCTGGCGGGTGTAGCTCAGTGGATTGAGTGCGGGCTGCAAACCAGGCATTGCAGGTTCGACTCCCAGTCAGGGCACATGCCTAGGTTGCAGGCCATGTCCCCCAGCAACCACACATTGATGTTTCTCTCTCTCTCTCTTCCCCTCCCTTCCCTCTCTAAAAATAAATAAATAAAATCTTTAAAAAAATGCTACCATTTTGAAGACATTAACAATTAAAAAAAAAAAGAAGATTACCTTGGTAACATCAATGGGCCTCATCCAATCATTTGAAGGCCTTCAGAGCAAAAGTAGGTTACCCAAAGGAGAAGCTAATTCTACTTCAAAACTATCACATAGAAAACCTGTCTGAGTTTCTAGCCTGCTAGCCTACCATTACAGATTTGGGATCTACCATCAAACACAATCATGTGAGCCAATTCCTTAAAATAAATCTCTTTACACACATATGCAGACACCCTACTGGTTCTTTCTTTCTGAAGAACTCTGATACACTTTCTCTATCTGGTCAGGATTGCTTCCCCTCTTCTAGCCACCAAACTGGGCACCAGTGTGTCACACAGCCACTCAGATCTGATATACAATGGGGACACTCCGAGTAAAGACTGAGTGCTGCCATGAGCAGCTTACACTGAGCAGAACTGACAGTTTATGCATTTATTCAACAAATATTTACTGAGTGCATCTTTCTGCGTGTGAGTCAGTGTGCTCAGAAAGTACCCAAAAGTCAGCTAGTGAGAGAATAATTCCGTACCAGGTAGGGAACCTGGTGAGAACAAATTTGAGGTGAAACCAAAGAGGCCAAGAGGAAGAGCTAATGGTGAAGGATAGCCTGGCAGAGTCCACCATAAGGGCCTATAGAGAGAAGTTCTCTCTAATACACTAGTTTTACATTGATGATATTAAAAGTTGAATACTGTGTGTTCGTGAATTCTCTCTAGCTAGTAGTTATCTGTAAAAAATATATACTTAATTTTATTTATAATCATTAAAGGACCCAGAATGTCTGTTTTTGTTCTGTGTCTATGAGGTCAGCTCTGTCATGAGTGATTGTTACCAAAAAGTAATAAAATTTATGTGCAAAAGGAAAAACAATCAACCTCAAGTATAAATGACCAGTGAAAATTTATTACAAAGCCCTCCAAAATAACAAGTGGTGGGAGGCATGTCTCTGAAGTCTAAAGATAGCCAGAAATCATTTGTGCATGTCTCTGAAGTCTAAAGATAGCCAGAAATCATTTGAATTACCAGAAATCTGTGATTTTCTAGGCTTTTTCATGAACGTGGATCATCAAGAGTTTATTATGGGATATTTTCATTCTTCCCAACCTTGGGTATAGACTCTGTTCCTGCTTATGCAGAAATCAGGACCAAAATCAGAAGAATGTTTTCCTCTTTTTATCACTTACTCCCTACCACTCTGAGGTTGGCTAGAGATTCTCGGGTTGGCATTTGTTATGGCTGATCCTCCCACTTGTTAAAACTCTCCCCATTCCTAGCATTTAAATCATCCTTTTCTTCTGCTGACTCTCCATCTGGTTAATCTCATCCACTCCCAAATCTGTGAATCTAACCTTGGCTGTTCCCCTGAATTCCAGTAGCATATTTCTAACACATTACTGAACATGTCCATCTGAATGTCTTACAGGTGCCTCAAATACAGTGCCTCAACTGCACTCAGTATATTTCTCTCCATCTCAGATAACGGCATCTCCATCCAGTTATCTGAGCCGTCCTTCACTTTCTTTACTATGCATGTTCAATCGGTCACTTCCTTCCTGAATTGTTTTCAAATATACAGGGGTCGGCGAAAGTAGGTTTACTCTTGTTCATGTGGAAAGGACATGCAGGTTATGATTATTACAAAAAAGAATAAGCCCTGTGTTTCATGGACTCACAACTGAAAAGCTACTTTTGCCCACCTCTGTACTGTCCCCACCCAATCTGCCTTTGTTCAGGCTCTCTTCACCTCTAACCTGTACTGCTGCCATGCCAGTGGCCTGCGTCCTCCCTGAGATCAGGGCATTTCTTTTCATTGCCATGTCCCCATCAGTGGGCCACAGTCATAAGCATGCACATAGAAGCAATAGAGTGAAAATCATGGATTCTGGAGCTAGATTGCACGGGTTTGTGACCAGATCTGACACTAACTGCATGTCACATGTTTCTCAGTTTCTGAATCTATAAAAATAGTTTGTCATACAAATTTAATGTGGATATATGTGTAATTCATATATAGTGACTGTCATACACAATAAAGCTATTGTATCTAATAAATGTCAATTGTTCCCACCTGTAATCATTCTCAATTCATACTGCAGCTTGAGAGTTGTTTTTATTTTTTTACAAATGTAATCATACTAATCTCTTACTTAAAATCATTCACTGGCTGCCCATCAAGTACAACCTTCCTTGCATGGACAATGAAGACAATCACTCATGTCCCCTTTCCAGTTCTTCCCTTGCAGGCACCTTCACCCCGTTGTGCTGACTGCTTGCCCATCATGTCAATCTCTCGTGCCTCCTTATGCAGATTCATGCTCATCTTCTTGCCTCTCAACCATCTAACAAACTCTTCCTTAGTTTTTAATACTCAGCTCAAATGTCACTGGCTCTTCAATGTGACTTCACTAGATGGAGTGATTGCTTCATTCTCTGAGCTCTGTCCTCAGCTTACCTCTATTACAGTATTTATCTGTTGCATTATATTACTCTTTGGTTCTCTCTCTCTCTTCCTCAGTAAATCCTAGTAGGAGATACATTGTGAAAAGTGTACCATTTTTTCAGACCATACATTTTTATGCTATGATTTTTGGTATGGCAAATGTGGTCATTTTAATGTGCAGTGTTTGCTTAATAAATATAGAAGAAAGAAAGGAAGAGAGGGAAGAAGGTACCCCATGATGCTGTGGGCAATGAGCACCACTTTCATTTGTGGCTTGTGGTTGGGCAGCACTGAGCCCCATAAGCCTAGCATTTGTCAGAATGAATGACCTAAATAACTTTTTTCTAGATTTCACCACATTAGTCTTGAGAACAAAGAGATGGGAGGCAAATGTTTCAAGCAACTCAGATACATCTGCTTAGACCAGGCCATGGCTGCCACCTGAACTTACTGTCTCTCTCTGTCTGATGCCTGCATATGCCACACAACATAACACCCACATGAGAAGGCTTCAGAATCCCTGGCTGGGGCAGGTGAGCTTCCAGGCCAGACACAAAGAGCCCCATCTTTAGAATCTGGGACATCCCCTGGTACTCCAAGTATGGAAGGTGTCAAATGACAGGACACCTGAATTTCAAGACATTTTTTACTTCTTTGGCATATAAGCTTCTTTATTCTTATTGAGAAGTCCAGCATATTTAATATAGCAGTATGACCCCAAGGACATTCTGCATTTCAGTTTTATTATATTGGTGAATCATATAAGCTCTCGAGTAGCTGTGTGAATTGGGAGGAAAAGAGCGTAGAGAAACACAAAACACACTTGTATTTGACATTGGAGTATATAGTTTAGTTTTCTCTCTTTTTTCTGCAACAGAAATTTGCCTAATGATGTCTTGCTCAAACTAATAGTGAAATAAGTTTGTATTCCCCAAACACACATTAACCATTGTAGCAAGGCACCATCAGAGTATGCTGCAAACCAGCCTGGGAGCCAACATTGGGCACACATAATCCCCAAATGGGTAATCATGTTTAAAAAGTTTAGTATTGACATATTCAAAGAGGTTGGGTTTGTGTCCAGAATAGTTGTATGTTGACTAACATTTGTGAGGTATCTCTTTATTTATAAAGTGCTTTTGCATACAGTCTCTAGTTTAAAGCACGCAATCCCCCAAGGCAGGTAGTATGACCCCCATTTTACGTGGAAGGATTCTGAGGCTGGTGGTGGCTACTGCAGTGGAGATGGAAAGTAGTGCAATGGTGGAGGTCACGTTGAACCCAGATTTTCTGTCTCCAAGTCCAAACGCTCCCAACTACTTATCTTTATGGTGCAGTAGGTGCATTTCTTTGTGTCAAGGCCATGTTTTAGGTAGTTTGTCAAGATTTTTTCCAGTCTAAGGATACTATATTCCATATAGGGTCTCAAGTCAGTGAGAACATCTCCCTTTAAAGTGTGAATTTACTATTTTTCTCCTATAGTGTCCCATTCCATGTTTGATTAACAAATGGAAAAGATTCATATTCTCTTCTTAGCTCTTGGCTAGAGTTATCAAGCTCAAGAAAAGTAAAAAAACTAATTAAAAATGAGAAAGAAAGAAATGTCAACATTAAATTAATGCTCAGCATTATTGCTGTACATATTATCCCTTTTTCAAGAAGGTCTGTTTCATTTCAGAAAGACTGTCTAGGGGAATGGAGAACGATGTTAAGTAAACCAGTGAATCATTTCTAATACTGTGTAATATTCTATTATAAGAAAACAGAAAATGAATAGAGTGATATTTCTTAAAACTAAGTAACACAATAGCCCATATAATGGAAATATGGCTTCTCGAATCATTGTAATATTGATTGTTTACTGAGTACTCCTCTCTCAAGAAGCTGAAGGTGTTTTATCAACATTACTTTAGTAGTTCTCACATTTCCCCTTCATATTGATTGTGGTGTTTCATTTTATGGAAAAAGAAAATGGCACCCAGAGAAGGTGGTGGAGTGGTTTGCCTAGGGCCACTCAGCAAAGCAAGGCCAATTCCAGGGTTAGAACTTAAGTCTACTCGTACCAGATTTCCAACAAGCAAAGTGAGACTAGATATGGGGCACCTGTGTCACATACAGGTAACACATCCATTTGGATGTCTTATGTAAAAGGAATTAATTGCTTACTTTTTTTTTTTTCCCTCTTGGAGTCAGAGGTGTGAAGTGCATGCTAAACAAAAATATCATTGACATTCATTGCAGACACACTAGGGGAAGCTATCCACAGGTCAGTGGGTCGGGACAAAAAGAAATCATGTTCTTCCACCTCTCCCAGAAGGAATAATGGAGACTGTTATCCTATCTGCTTATTCCAAGAGTTGAAGGAAACTTCTCTATAAACTGCCCTTTAGTTCCAAAGACTGGCAAAACCACATAGAGGACATGCAGAGCCTTTGCCGTTGGCTCCACTGGGAGGGAATGCAGTGTAGAGAAGGCAGACAACTGGTATCACTAGTTTGTGCACAGGGAAATGGTGCCTAGGGTACACAAACACAAGAGCACTCACCACACATCTGACTCACTCGTCTGTCTGAAAAGGCTAAAATTGTGCTGAGTTCAAAGGTTGGAATCACTGGCTTCCAAGAGCCATCCTTTCAGAGGAGAACCTGGTATTTCTCTGGGAACCCTTATGCTTCATATTGAATATCTCATAACCCATAGAAACTCCAGGACTTATGGAAAGTGACTGTAACCAGATGACAATATTCCCCAAGTGTCTATGGCATGTATCACTATAGGATAGAAAACAGTATTTCTTGTCCATGAAGAGAACATCAGCACAAAAGAAAGTTCCCTTGTTTGTCACACACCAGCTCCCTCTCTCCCATTCATTCCTGATCACCATCAGGCAGCGAGGAGCAAACACAGATACGGCCCTCAATGCGTGTCACTGAGTTCTCGGAATGACCCAGGAGACAGGTTCTGTTATGACCCAGGTTACGAAAGGGAACAGAGGCCCAGGGAACTTAGGTAACTTGTCCAATGTCACACAATTTATAAGTGGTAAAGCCAGGATTCAGTCCTGGGTAGTCTGGCTCCAGAGTCTGTGTTTAAATTCACTACCTGTCATGCATTACCTGGCTCTCAGGTGTATGACTCCAGACTCTGAGGAAACAATTATGTTCTTATTATAACATCATTTCTTCCAGTACACACAAAATGAAGTGTCAGTGAATTAATAGATTTTTTTAAGGATAAGAGGAATTTTCTACATGCAAGGGTAGTTTGATGCCACTTCACAGTGCATGGGCAACTCCACTGCTAGCATTCAAACTATCTCACCATACCAGGATTGGTCAATTGGTGAGCAGCCCTTTGGGTCCCTCCCACCATCAGACAACATCAAGGATGATGGCTCTGGTGTGGTCAGTCTGAAGCACAGTATGAAAGTCAAGAGAACCACTCCTAATTCTGGTGCCATCTAGTTTTCATCTCATCTGCAGGGCTTGACCTGTCCTAGACAGTTGGGGAATAGGCTATATAGAACCAATTATCTGCCTTCGAAATGGTTGTATTCACTAGAAGGAACGGGCCCAACCCACAGTCAACAGAGAGGTGTACAATCGATATAAATGCCTATAGATACAAAAGGTCTATAATAACTAATGGTGGTTATAAGTAAATAATGTTTAAGTATACTTTAAGGGGGTGAGATGGAGTAGGTTGGGATTCTGTTGGCTTTGGGGAGAAGGTGTGGCATTAATAAGGGACATTTTTAGGAGCAAGTTGCAAAGATTAATAGGAGAAGAAGATGCAGCACAGCTGCCATGTGAAGGAAGGAGAGTATGCCATCCAGGGGTGCAGTGCAACAAAAGAGCACCAGAGAAATGAGGCTGCGACCCATGATTTCAGCAAGGCACTTGACCTCCCTAGGTCAAGACCCTCCCCAGTGCTGCCATCTGTCTATACGGAGAACTGGGTATTGACATCCAAAGAACATGGTGAAGCACTTTCAGTTCTTTAGAAGAAAGATGTCATCATCAAATATCTTTTGGGTTAAGGGAAATTTATTATTTGGAAGAAATGTCTGTGGCATATGGCATCTAATTTGCTCCAAGCACCAGTAACTCAGATGTCTTGGGAAGGAAACAATCTAAAGTATCACCATAAAAAAATGGCAAGTGTTCCAAGCCTTGCAAGTAACATACTTCTCTTTGGCATTGTATAAACTGCTTGGGCTCTGCCCAAGCCAAGGCTACATAAGCCCAGACCCAGATCTCAAATGACTGCCCATGCTTTGCTCTTGGACTGGCGTCAGTCATTCACAGGTGGAATCAGATGTTGTCTTGACAGTGTGACTGATGTTTTTAGTGGAGCCGTGTTTATATCTCGATCTTTCTTATTTGTGTGATGTTCTGTTTTATACCTTGAATCTCTAGAAATCTTTCCCATGGCTATGCATCATTCCTTATCGCCCATAACCAAATATGGCAGCTTTAAATAGTGCTGTCATTTTCCTCAGTTTCACTCATTGTGATATAATCAGGTATAGATTTCTGACATCATGCACATAATGGGGTTTCATATTCAGAAAGTAACAATGAAAGATTTTTTTGAAGATATTTCTCAATTGAGAGACACAGAGTGAAATAACAGTGAATGACAGGGCACATAGAATTCACTTGTGTTTGCCCAAGAAGTGGCCTAAACCAGCACTTTCTGCCACAGCAGGTGTGCAGGCATGACCACCTCCCGTGTCCCCGCTGGGCTCCGTGCACAGGTTCCATGCAATCTGTCTCCCAGTGTCTGCCGCTGGCTCTCAGGGCAGAGCTGGAGACGTGGTCAGCCTTGCACAGAGATGAACCCAGTGCAAACATGATATATCTTTATTTTTATATCCGGACATTTATTCACCAGTGTTTTTGTGGGTTTTTTTTTCAACTAACAGTTTATATTCAATATTATTTTCTATTAGTTTCAAGTGCACAGCATAGTGATTAGACAACCATTTATTTTACAAAGTGTTCCACCTGATACTTCAGGTACCCACCTGGCACCATGCACAGTTATTACAATATTATTCCCTATATTCTCTATGCTGTAGTTTGCATCCCTGTGACTGATTTATAACTGCCAATCTGTAGTTCTCAATCCCTTCAGTTTTTCACACAACCCCTCCCCAATGGTAACCATCAGTCTGTTCTGTGTACCTATGAGTCTGTTTTTGTTTCTTTATTTGTTTTGTTATTTAGATTCCGCACAGTGAAATCATATGGTATTTATTTTATTCAGTCTGACTTAAAAAAAGCCATATCTTAATATTGACCATAGGTTGTGCCATGACTGAAACGGTATTGAACTTGAAAATGTACTTGTTCATACAACCCCTGAGCTTAATACTGATTTTCTGTCCACCTAAGGAGTTCCTAGACTTCTGGAATCATGAGGGAGCACTTAGGACAGTGGTTTCATCGCAGTGAGAGCCGCAGGCGGTGTGCATGGTTGGAGGTGGGGGTGGGAGCAGAGGAGAGCAGGCCCCGTCTATAGTAAGCAGCGCCACTCGCTCCAGCCAGTGAGACTATAAACCAAGGGCCAGATCACCCATTAAAAACAACAACAAAAAAGCAGAACTGTGGATTTTAAACTGCAATCTGCTGATTGCTTCATACGGGCAATGAATCAAAATGAGTGAACAGTGCAGAGTAAACAACAAGTGGTCTGTGGGTCTGTGGGTCCTGCAGGCCTGTGCAAGCTGGAGAGGTCTGAGGCCCTGCCTAGGGCACCACAGCCCAAGACTGGGGGCAGCTTCCTGGACCCCACCCTTCTGACCCCGTTCCACTTTCCTGCACTTTCTGTGTCTGGCTCCGTCCTCTGACTCCCCTGACTCTGGGCTGGGGACAGACCATGTTTTCCCACAGCATCATGGTCCCAGCCCTGGGCTTGGGGCCAGCCTTTCATTTCTCAGCTGGGTAATCTGGATGCATCTCTTAATTGCCCTGGATTTTGCTTTCTTCACTAGAAGACGAAAATAATAACCTGTGCCTTATAGCACCGGTGCGAGGTTTACTTGAGAAGGTCGCACTGTGTGTGAGGTCACCCTGCCAAGGAAAACCAAGGGTGCATATGGTATTAGCATCCTCCTAAGAAAGGTGTGAGTGTCCAGGAGGGCTGCTTGTCCTGCTCCAGCACCATAGACATCATAGCTCAAAGCGACTTTGGGCCCATCTCTGCTGCTGCTGGGGAACAGGAGGCAGTACTCAAGGGCTGTCCTGTGTGGCCCAAGCAAAGCTTACCTGGGAAGGGACATGACCTGGGCTGTTCTTTTGTCTCATCTGATGAGATTGGGACAGGGTAGGTGTTCCAAAGCAGCCCCCTCTACACCTTCATCTCCAGTGTCACTTAAACCAATCATTCAGGACACCAGACAATGCAATCTGGGGCCAGACCAACACTCGCCACACCCTCAGTCCCATACTGCCTGGCCAGGAGCCATTCTGACTGAATGTGTACAGTGAATCTTGTTTTTATCTCCATTTCCAGGGACGCAAACCTGGCTATTTCTCCTTCCTGGACCCATTTTCTCCAGGCGTCTGGCTCTTCATGCTGCTAGCCTATCTGGCCGTCAGTTGCATCCTCTTCCTAGTGGCTCGGTACACTGTCCTCCCCGTCCCCTTCCTCAGACTGCCACCTTGTGTCCACCTCTGGGAACTACCTAGGAGGGGTGGGGAGTAGGAGAAGACCTTGGTGCCAAGCTGGAGGGATGGGAGGGGAGTCAGAACCTGAGCCACTCTCCGCCCAGCTATCAACCAGGTACTATCTACCCACCCATGTCCACACACACTCCCTAATGTTTACCATGCCAACAGGTGAGCTTGTCCAGATTTCCTTTACACCCCTGCCTCTTCCCCTCCCACTCTCCATTCTCTAGCCCCTGCTTGTGTAGGAGCCTTGGGAGAAAGGAGGAGAAGAGAGGGAGGGCAAGATTACTCAGGTTAAACAGGATGCATTTCATTGCTCTAACATCAGCCTTTGCTAGGATCTGCCACAAAGTACTGAATGATAAGAAACAGGAATGGAGGGAGGAACCAGAGGCCTAGGGGGCAAGGCCTCTTGTGCAGGGGGCCTGGCCTTTCCCCAGCCTGGATCTGTCTGTGAAAACACAGCTACCTTGTTGAATAGGAACCATGAGGGTGGCAGGAGGCAGGAAGGCAGGATGGAGAGAGGCATTTGCAAGTAGTGATGAATTAAGACAAATGGTCTAGATCAGGGATTGGGAAGAATAAGCCCTTCCCTGTCTGCAGGAACCCAAGACCACCCTGGGGCCTGTGGAGGACCCTGAGGAGCCTCCCATGGCTGAGGCCTCCCTAGGCTGTGTGCAGAGAGGACTGTTTCTCTCTGGGCTGAGGGCATCACAGTGGCCTGACTTCAGAGAGCGACTTACTATCCAGAAGCAGAACAAATGCTAGTGGCTCATCAGTCACTCCCTCAGAATCCCTACTCCTTGCTCAGAGCTCATCCCACCCTCCTGCAGGACCAGTGAGGGCTGTTCCACAGAGCAGAGTACCTCTCAGAATGGACTTCTACAGGACTGGTGGCAGCCCTGCTCCAGCTATGTCCTCAGTGGCCTCCTTGGTCTCGGGCCTCAGGGCTACATGGGCAGGGCTAGATGATTCTGAAGTGCATGTGCCACCTCTGGAATGGTTGGAACAAGGTTTCCCTGAGAGCATGTCTCTTCAGTGGCCCCACAGGAGTGTATGCTTTATCCAGTTACAAGACAGGGCCTCAAGGAACCATAGGGTGCCTGGGTCCCTAACTCTGGGGCAGTTCCCAGCCCACCCAGGGGATACTGTGTCTCCCAGTCTCTGCTCCTTTCAGTGGAGATCAAAGCCAAGTTCAGGAAGTCCTTTAAGCCTAACAGAAAAATACCTTACTTACAACCTGGTGGTCTCAAAAGCTGCTGTGTGTGCCATCCAGAAGCCTGGCTTTGCTGCTCCTTAGTTCATTCTTACCCCCTCCAATGGAGCCCCTCCCTGGATCTAGCAACCCACAGCTTTCAGGTGACCTTGGGTTCCTGAAAATGGTCTTCTGGCTTTGTTACTAGCACACACACTCACACACACCTGCTTCCCCATGCCTGCCAGAGCCAGAAACTTCTCGACAAACTCTGGGGGTTAAACAGCCCCTCTTCCTTGACCTCTATATGAACACACACCACCTGCCAAGATCCAGCACTAACAAAAAGATTTACCAAAAGAAGTATTAAAGGTCTGATCATATAACATGTGTGTGTGTGTATACACATGCACAACTTTTTGCACATATTATAATGTATATTATATGTATCTACCATATATGCAGATATATAACACCATTTGTGTGTGTGTATACACACACACACACATACATACATAACATCTGAGCTGAGACTAACCTGACCTAAGACAGTGGTCTGCAAACAGGGCTCCCTGAAGCGTCAGGCACAGCTCAGGTAACAGAGACTTGCAGGGAGGGAGAGAAGAGCCTGGGCAGCCAGAGTTCTGGGGTACCCTCCTACCTGCATTCAGACCTGCCCCACTTCTGTTTCTTATATATTATTCTTCTGGGTAAGATTTTAGAAGGAAAAATGTATAAAAACCACTGATCTAAGGCAGCCATTCCCAAGCCAGCCAATACCTGAGCCACGCAGGAGGCTTTAAAAAAATTTGAATATCCAGGTCTAATCTCAGAATCTCTAGGGATGTGGCCTGGGAATTTGTATGTTTGAGCTCACTTCCAATGGCCCATAGGTTTGGGATCCACCAGGTGAGTGTGAGCCAGCTTCATAGGCCACACGGGGAGGGAGCACATGTGGGTCAATGGCAGCCTGCCGGCATTGAATTCAGGACCCTTGGCAGTAATGGCATGGTGGGCCAGCGACTGTAAAACACCAAGTTTACACTGAATGAAGGACTGAGGAGGGCAGTGATGGTAACACCCTGTGAACAGGCAGCGGCTTCCCTGTTGGGCACACACCTATACGCCTCTCTCATCAAAACCTGAGGGCTTTTTTTCACCACTCCACCCCCAAAGCTGAAGCGCTATGCATAGGAGACAGGCCTGGGCTGCTGAACAGAGGGAATGTGTCTGTCTGCAGGTGGAAAGAAAGGGCACTGCAGTTATTAGGGTATCACTGAGAGAGTCCAGCGGGAGGTTAGGAGGGAAGGTGGGATGGAGTGTGCCCTGCTCCACAGGAGGCAGGGGCCCCAAAGAGGGCATGAGCACCCTCTACCCTGTGTGCTCAATATAGTCACCTGGGCCACTGTACCTGGGATCAGGATCTAGTCACTGGCATTTTTTAAAGTTCCCAGGTGAGTCTGAAACACAAGATTGGATTGAGAACCATGGCCTGAAGGACTTGCTAGGCCAGGGTTTCTCCAAATCTGGCCCTTGGGTCAGTGGTATCAACATCACCTAGGAACTCACAGATTCCCAGGCCTCCCCCAGACTTACTGAATCAGGAGCTTGGCGGGCGGCAACAACCCGCATCTCCACAAGTCTTCTTGGAGATTCTGATACAGGCTGAAGTTTGTGAAGCATGCTGTGGGCTGAGGGTTTCCAAACTCTGGCTCTGTGGGGCCCCAGGGCCCCTCTGTGAGGACCAAAGGGCCTGGGCTGTCAGGACAGTCACACTCCCAGCCTCCCATCAAGGGGCTCCATTTCATCTATTTTGTACGTCAGAATTTATTTTTGAGAAAGTAAAAATGTCTCTGTGATTAAAGGAAAACAGTCTGAAAATTGCCAAGAGCGTCCAACCTCCTTGTTTTTTGGTTGGGAAAATCCAAGTCCAGCAAAAGGGAAGTGGCTGGCCCAAGCCACAAGGCCTGTGACAGAGTATAGACATGAGCCAGAAAGAACCACCCCCCACCCAACTCTTCCCAGCACACTTGCCTTTGCACCTGCCCTCCATGGCACTGGTAGATGTTCTTTTTTTCCCACAGGTTGACCCCTTACGAGTGGTACAGCCCCCATTCATGTGCCCAGAGCCAGTGCAACCTCCTGGTGAATCAGTACTCCCTTGGCAACAGCCTCTGGTTTCCGGTCGGGGGCTTCATGCAACAGGGCTCCACCATCGCCCCTCGAGCCTTGTCTACTCGTTGTGTCAGTGGCGTCTGGTAAGATCCGGAGCAGAGGAGGGACAGGGCCAAAAGGGCAGGGACACATAAGGTATCCTCAGATAAGTCCTACTCTGGTTGGTTGTACACCGCAGCTTCTGGCAGGCAGAAACCTCAGCTCCCCTGTTGGGGAGACTGTAGCCTCTGCCTTTCAAAACAGCCTAGCTGGGAGCTGAGCTGCATTCTGCCAGCTCAGAAGGTTTGGGGGCAATGGGTATGTGTGCTTTGTGCCATCGTATCCCGTTCCCCTTTCTTTGCCTTTGAGGTCTGGATACAGAGAGCCAAGGCAGAAAAGGAGATGGAATGAGGAAATAGACTTAAAGGCCCACAACAAAGCAATTATAATGTTCAGACCTAGAAATGGCCTGAGGTTGAGTGGCTGGGCAGGCAAAGGCATAGGAAAATATGAACCTGTGGCAGGAAGTGCCTGCAGGAGGAACTCAAGCCCCACTGCCACATCACACTCCTACACCAGCTTTCTTTCCCTCTGCATCTGGCAGGCGACGGGGGTGGGGGGTGGTGGCTCGCCAGACCCCTCCACCTCACCAGGGTGGGAAAATGCAAATTCTTAGTCACTCAGAGTTAAACAGGACCTTGGGGAGAGAGTTGACAGCACGCAGTCCAACCTCTAGTCTACATGGACCATCAGCCAGCCTCTACCTGAATGAAACTCCTTTCTCCTGGCTTACCCAGGGCAAAAAGAACATGGCCAAATGACTCTAAGTGTGGCAAAGCTCTTTGAAAACTTGAAAGTACTGCTTAAGTGTGTGGACTAAATAATTGCTATTAGACCATTATAGGAGGAAATGAAACACAGATATAGATAGATATGGATATAGATATAGATATATAGATAGGCAAATTTGCAGAGTACAGTTTTCTCATCCTCACTTGGGTTTGGCTGTACCAGATTATAGGACTTACAGCCTTGGTTCTCTCACCCTTTCCAGTCTGTGTAAGACTAAGGAAAAGGAAAAGTGATGTATCCACTATTGGACAACTATGCTAGGGACAGCAGGTCACCTGGACAGTTATCAGAAGGGCTAATGAGGAGGTGAAAATGCAGCTGGACAGTGTCCCCTTCCCAGCTGGGCTTTTTGTTTTCCTTGATCAATGATAAATACACTAAGGTTTAAAACATTTGAACAAGGTGCTTGCCCATCATCATTTGTAGCTAGAAATCACATGGATCAACATAGAGACCTGGGTTTCATATTGTGGGAAGAAGGGATGATCTTAGCAGAGAGAGTCACAGCATGCCCTAAAAATTCAGGAAATCTGGGCAGGAGCCATGGAGACAAGCAGAAGTCAGCTACAGATTTTGATCTCTCTCTCTGGGGCTTTTCCCTACAGAGGGTGCTTGTTCCCATGTGCTGCACACAGGGCCCCATTGCCTGCACCACCCACCTGTCAGCAGTGCCTGTGCCCTGCACTGCTCTGCAGTGCTTTTGATGGAGTGGCCCCAGCCACTCCGGATCCCCAGCCCCAGCTCTGTATAGTTCTTCCCCTCAGCCTCTTGGAGTTCTTGGTTTTTAAATTAGGGCCTCAGTTTGGTCAGCTCCCTGGGGGAGTGGGAGGTCCAAAGACAGGTCCATCAAGCTTGTCTTAGCTTCCTCCACCTGAGCAAGTGACAGAAAATGCCATGTGGCTGACAAGAATGCCAGTTTTACAATGGATAATGCCCCTTTCAGACAGGATGAAATTTCCACTGGCCACTCCGAGAGCATGGCATGGCATGACTTGACCCCCTCAGCAGAGACCATTAGCTCACACTGAGCTGCTCCCACCTCTTACCCCTTCTGTGTGACCAGAGGCATAAACTCCATCTGGCGTCCAGGCTGGAGCAGCATAGCCACAATGGCTGATGGAGCCTCCTTGGCCCACGCTGAGGGGATGTTCACACCCAGAACTCCTTGAACCACAGCACTAGCCAATGTTACTGAGAAGCTTCAGAATGGTCACCTTTACCTGGGAACCCCGTCACTGCCCCCAGCCTCCTCTGGGGCACAGCTGTGAGAAACAACTCCCAACAGAGTGCAAGAGCTTAGACAGGAACAGGGAAAGCAGGTTTTGAATAGAGAGGGGTACCTGGTACTTAAAGATCATAAATAGGGGAGGCGGCCAAAGGATTTTCATCCCATATTCAATGTGAGGGTCTGTCTCTGTATTTCTTTATATCTCACACTCATCTAGTGGTTTACAGATCTCATTTGCTCTCAAAAATCTGAAGAGCAGGCATCATCATCCCCGTTCATTAGATGTGCAATAAGTTGAGAGGCTGTCTGTGGCTGTCCCCTATACATGTCTGGTTGTCGGGCATATGAGCTCACCCATCAAGTTGTTGGGTGCCCCTGTATGCTTCAGGGAGGCAGCCCACATCATGCAAAGGAGACAGCAGGACTTCCTGCCTTTGCAAATCCACCTGGAACTTGCCAGCTGCTGAATCCTGGGGCTGACCCTATGCCTTAGTTGGCAATGTCTTCATAATGCATAAAGCCTCATTATTCAGACTGCACTATTTCAGAATGTATGATTATCCAAGCTCAGTTGCACTTAGATGTATCTTTGAACCCCCATAAACAAATGGATCACGTACAGATCCATACTGCTTGTTTAAACTACTCAAGTGAACAAATCAGTTTTAAGGGCTTTAGTATGTATATTGCCTGAGTTGCAAAACCACTCTAATTTTAAATGAGTTTGATGTACCCAGTAAAACAACATTCTACTTTAAAATAGCACATTTAAAACTGTTCTTCGAATTCCAACTTCTGAAAGGTTCAAAGGTGCTTTTCAAGTCTTAAAGAATTTCTGCTGTTACAATTTATAGAACTAGTTTTAAAATATGAATTTATCAATGTGTTACTTGGCAGGTCACTTTGTTTCTCTGAGCCTCAGCTTCCTCATCTGTAAAAGTGGGATAAGAATTGTACCTCTGAGTTGTAAAGAATGCGTGAGACAGTGTCTGTCGCTCAGGGCAGGTGCTCAGGACATGGCAATGCTCATCTGAAGGCCAGCTGCATCATGAGGACACAGCCCTAGCTCTGGACAGAGCCCCCAGATCTTCCACCCTTGACTCATTCCCTAGCTCATTTCTTATAGTCTCCCAAACTGTCTCATGTAGACAGACATACCTCCATTGAGTAACAATCCCCAACTCGCCTCCTTTAGGAAAGAAGAAGAAAAGGTTGTCCTAGGCAGTCCTCCAAAACACTGTTTGTTGGCAGTGAGTCATTTCTCGTCCCCCTCTAAGCTGAGAGTTGCTTTCAAAGAGGGACACCTGGTCTCTCCTACATTGAAGCAGGACCAGGGATGGGGGTGAGGACTCTCAGGAGTGCCCCTGGACATGACAACTTCCTGGTCTTCTCCTACACAGGTGGGCATTCACGCTGATCATCATCTCCTCCTACACGGCCAACCTGGCCGCCTTCCTGACTGTGCAACGCATGGATGTGCCCATCGAGTCAGTGGATGACCTGGCCGACCAGACCACCATCGAGTATGGCACAATTCACGGAGGCTCCAGCATGACCTTCTTCCAAGTAAACCAATTTGCTTGCCCACCAGGAATTGGGAAGAACAAAGTTGAGATATCTTCCCACTGAAGACAAAAACATCTCTCCTCATCCCATGGTCTCTTTTTAACATCTAGTGTGGAGATTCACATGAGTTTATTTTTCTCCTGCTCCACAAAATACCCATGGAATGAGGTCCCAAAAGCACTTTGGGTTAATGTCAGCCTGTCCAAAGGTGTTGTACATGAACAATTAGTGGTAGTTGACATGATTTTAGGTACAATTTAGCAGAACTATTTTTTAATTGTAGTAGTCTCATTTATTTTAATGAGTATTAGAAAAAATAAATGCAGTGCATCTAATATGTACCTTTATTTATATGGCTGTGTAGGATGAGACTAATTAATGTATATATTTATATTTTTTCTAAGTTAGTTAAATTTTATAGGTAGACAAATTCAGATTAGAATAATAAGCAAATGACTGAAGTTAAGGAACACTAGATTAAAATGAACTGGTTTTACTGATCATAGACTAGATAGGTCTCAGATAGGACCCTAGTGGCTTCTTTGAGGTGCCCTTGCACAGCTCAGGAGAAGGGCCTGCAGCAGTGGTATGCTAACTCACAGGCGAAGTCACCGATTGCCATGGCAGAGCTGGGCCGGACAGAGGAGTAGTTTTCATATGCTTCAGGATCTCTAGGGAAGGAGACTTCTTTTATAGTTAATAGGCGTCTAGCCAGCCAAGTTCATTTTCATATGAAGCAAGTTCAAGGTCTTCAGATTTCTGTTTTCCATGCCAGTCTCAATGCCTGATGACACAAGGAATAGTGATGGTATCACGCAAACACAGGATTTAGATAGGCCCCCAGAATCCCCTCAGTCTTGTTGTTTGTGTTTAGTTGTCTGATAATTAGTTTAGGGTTGATAGAAAAATGCTGGCACAGCTCATGAAGATGGTGTCTCTTTAGAAGTCCTGCATGAACCTGAGTTTACTGCCCCCAGCCTGAAAGAAAATGAAGGACACAACCAGAATGTCCATTTTCACTTGTGTCAGAACTCGGGACCTGGCAATTGAAGCCTTCTCTAGGGCAGATAAGGCTAAATCAGTTGCCAACCCATCAGGCAGAGGGCTAGTTCCTTCCTTATCCTTCCGTGAGAGGTCAAGGGCACAACTCCCTCTTCCCACCATTGTGCAGTGTCAGGTGAGAGATGATGGAAAAGGAAAAGGTTTTTGAATATAAGGTGAATGAGTAGCAGAAGGGCCAGAATTTTAAGGTTCACTTAGATTCCCTCCCTTTCTAAACTAGCATTTCCTTTTTCTTTTCCAAATCCTGCTTCCTTGTGTTTTTTTTTCCTAGAATTCCCGCTATCAGACGTACCAGCGCATGTGGAATTACATGTATTCCAAGCAGCCAAGTGTGTTTGTGAAGAGCACGGAGGAGGGAATCGCCAGGGTGTTGAATTCCAACTATGCTTTCCTCCTGGAGTCCACCATGAATGAGTACTATCGGCAGCGAAACTGCAACCTCACTCAGATTGGGGGCCTACTGGACACCAAGGGCTATGGGATTGGCATGCCAGTCGGTATGCAGCAGAGGAACAGCCTCCTTGGGTAGCTTCACCCAGGCAGAGTCAGAGTAGCTAGAACCGCTGAATGCAGCACTGAATTCCACAACCCCTGTTTCTAAGAACCAGTGTAACAGTGACATTAGGTGGGCATTGTTGAGATTTTTTTTTAAAAGAGCAAACCCACATACTTCCACTAATCAGTGACGAGTTCTCAATCTTTAATTACTAAAGGGCTAATTGATGAGTTATTAATTAATTAATAATAACAACATGAGGACATGTTGTTGCTCTTGGTGGATTGTTTAGGCCTTTTGTTCCCCGTCTACTGCTTCCTGCCCGTTGGCCATTTCTCTGTAGAGACTAACACCTTTACTAGCCATGGGAAGGAAGGAAAAGGTGGTAAAACTCAAATGAATTAATTTTGCTCTTTGTGTCCCTGGTGAGAGTTTTACTATAAAAGAAGACTGACAAGATCAGATGAGAGGGCTGTCAGATCATCTGTGGCCCTCACTGTGGTGCCTGCTCCAAGTTGGCAGACGTGGGAATGGTGGAGAGCCCTGGCATTCAGCTTGCTGACTGTACCATCTGGTTGTTATAAGGGATACGGATGTTTGGCTTCCAGAACGTTGTCCTAGCTCTGCTATCTAAAGGATATTTGCACTTTAGGACTTCCTCTGCTGATAGTACCTCTCCTGGAGGTGAGGGGAAATTTTGTAGCTGCTTGTCATGATTTTGGAGGGGATCTGAATTGTTCTCCAGGTAATTTGGCCCTGGACCCTTATCCATACACCACCGAGAGCCACACTACAGAGAGCTGACACCATCCAACGCTGTCCTCAGATCAGCAGCAGGGGCACAAGCAGGGGTTCAGGCAACCAGGCCATGTGGGAAATTGACACAGAGTGTGTACCCCTCACACATCCCTTCTTCTGACCTTCACCTTGCTCAGAACACTGTACAATGTAGGCTTCACATTGACTTGTCCAGTATGAGAGCGTGAGTTTGAAGTCGGGCAGACCTGGGAATGCACTCTTGTTGCCGGCTATGGGACCATGTTGAGGTTATTGAACTTCTCTGAGCCTCAGTTATCCCATTGGTAAAATTAGGCTTCTAATACCTACTGTATAGGATTAATATGAGGGTTAAATCTAATAATCTAGCCAGGTGCCTTACCACAGTGTCTGACAGCCAATTTTGGGGAACACTGATGCTTTCCCCATTTTTTCTATAGTTCTCTATGTTATTTGATAAAAGCAGATAACTTCTTAAAGGCTGATCAGAAACCAATTAACAGAGGTAATAATATGACTCACCCTTGAACTCTCTAAACTCTGACACCAGCAGTCTTGTAAACTGGAGGTCTCACTTGGGGCACTCACAAACCTGCATACCCACCACTTTCCATCATATTTCATTGATGTCCATTAATATCACAGATTACAGACCCCTTGCAGAAATTTATTGGCAGACATTTTGTTTCAAGGACATGGAGTGAACCACAAAATGAACTTAAGATGCACCTTGATAATACTCTAGCAATAAACAAATTTAATGCAAATGTCAAGTTTCAAAAGTCTTCATGAAACAAACTGACCAAGAATTAACATAAAGCAGATTAATTCTAGAAATGTCCATCAATAACCAGGGAAACAAAGAGAAATGCATTTGTTCAGTATCTAACATGATTTTATTTTTTCATGGACTGTCCTATTTAATCTCCCCACTTGCAAAGTAGATGTGGCCCTTCCCATTCTAGAGGATGGAATTGAGATTCAGAGCTGAAGAGTCACTTGTCCAAGGTCCCAAAACAAGCAGGGAAATAAGCTTAAGCCTAGGATCCCTGTCTCCAAATTTAGTACTTCACTTACCAGACAAGGAGAGGACAGGCAGGCAGGGCAGCTATGGACATTTCTGGGTTCTCAGGCCAGGCTGGGAAGAGCAGTGCCCGGTCCACTAATATGACGGAATTTAGTTCCAGCTGAGGTTCTGTCCGGGAAAGACAAGCATGTGTGTCATTCTTAAGCTGGAGGTAAAGGCATAACTATAGACAAAGCAATGTGGTTGGGCCCAGGAAAATTAGGAGAAACAGAACAAAGAGTGCAATGGGAAATTAGCCAGGTGATTTAGGAGATAAGTAGGCAAACACAGAGTAAGTGGAATAATCCTTTCATGGGAACCAGGACATGCTATTGAGGTTTGGTTGAAAATGCCTAGAAAACTGTTTGAAATGCCTTGTTGGCCTGGACAGTTGTCTTCAAGCCTGGAATGTTCATTAGTCTGCCACCTAACACCATCTGTTAATTCAAGTAGCTATTCCCTGTAGATGTGTATTAAGTATCTACTATTCCCAAGGCACTGTTGATGTGCATTCAGACCAGTTATGTAGATGCACTTGGTGCTGCAGGCCTAGAATTTGCATATACCAGTGAAGTTTTATCTATAGAAGGAGAGGTTCTACTTGTAGAGTCCTGGCTGTCAGAGCCCAGAGAGGTCTGAAGCAGCACCAGTTCCCTGCCTGTCAAAATGCTGTCCATGGGCCCATGGCAGGCAGCACCTTGGAAATTAGGAACAATGCAGACCCACTAACTCAGAGTGCGGGTCAATAAGGTCTCCAAGTGATTTGTATGTACATCAGTGTTTGAGAGTTTGAGAATTTTCAACACAGTCTTTCCCTGAGGGTATCTGTCCATATCAGGCCTTCACCGAGCCTGGGCAAGAAAATGGGTGGCTTATTTGGTCTCCAGCCCTTCGGCGGTTTTTCTAATGATGCAGGCCTCAGCCTGTGCTGGGGCAGTAAGCCTTCCACTGTTTCATTCAAGCCTGTTTTTGTGAATAAACCTAAATTCTAGAACCAAAGTTCCTTGACCATATTCCAGAAAAATTAAAAGAGTTACACTGAACAGAAGCCTTTTGTGGGGGAGGGGGGTGGGGGGGACATGTGAACAGAGTGTGGATGAGCCAGTGGGTTCTGGGTGCTCAGTAGGTAGCTGTAAGTGTCTGGGTGCCTGGTCCCCGGGTTCTCCACACAGGTGGGGAAGAGGAGCTTTCGCCACTCTCAGGTGGCTCTGTCTCACTGGGGGCTGCTCTGGGCAAACAGTTCCAGGGGAAATGTAGAAGAGGTATAAATGCCAGAGAAACTAATTTAAATAAAGTAGAAAATAGACAACTGCCCAACTGAGGGTTTATGTCACAAATTTCTCTCCTTGGTCCCCCTGGGGGCAGATAGAAAGCTTTGCAACCAGCTTCTTGCCTGGCGCAGGTTAACCCATGGTGGAAAGTGGTGGCCCAAGGTGGGGAAGCAGGGTGCTTAGAGAGCTGTCACTGGACCCGCACTGGTGTCTAGGCCAGGGGACCCACCAGTCAGCATGGAGACAAGGGAAGTGCAGTGCCCTGACTGAGGACACTGAGCTGTGTGCCCTGGACCATGTGAAGCCAGAACCCTCTTCCCCACGAAAGCCCTCAGACTAGCACTGAGGAGGGCAGTGCCCTGGGGACTGCCCCATCTGTCACTTCATGCTTCCCCTTTGGCTCCCCAGCAGGCTGGCCAGGAGGTTTCCTGGGAGAGGGGCACAGTGTGTGTAAGAGGGCACTCACAGCTTATGTTCTGGGCTTTTTTGCCTCCATAGGCTCGGTGTTCCGGGATGATTTCGATCTGGCCATTCTCCAGCTTCAGGAGACCAACCGCCTGGAAATTCTGAAGCGTAAATGGTGGGAAGGGGGTAAGTGCCCCAAGGAGGAAGATCACAGAGCCAAAGGTAAGTGTGTTCAGGGTCTCCCCTCATATTCTAGAGACCCACAGGGCCTATTTCTGTGTACACATTCCAGCTAATGACTTCAAAGGCATATGGGGAACACCCTTGGATGGAACCTAGGGCTAAACTGTGACTGGCTGGCAGTCCATCCTATCTCAGGGTCCTGGCATATTGCAGGTGTCCAATGTCTACCTGGCTCACAGGTGCTGGAGGCTACACTTCCCCCATGTCTTCTGAATCTGGCCTCCTCTTAACCCTAGTACCACCACTTCCCCCTGGTTTTTGCCCTCATCACCTCAGAACCACATGACTGAAACAACCTGTTCTCCTTCCCAATCTTGCTCCTCTACAGTGCATTCTCCACCAGCAGCTGTAGTGATTCTTTCTAAGATTCTAGTACAAGTGCAGCATCAGTCTGCACCTTCTAGTGGTGTCCCACATCATTCAGAGTTAAGATCAAGCTTTCTGTAGCCTCAAGCTCCTACCTTATCTGCTTCTTCCTTTTCCTTCTCTTCCCCAAGCTTCCCAGGTTGCAGCCCCCTCAAAGTCTGTGCCCTTGTCTCCTCCTCCCAGCCTCCCAAAGGACACTCCCTCAGTAAGAGCATTCCTCCCCACCCACACAGCTCTCCCCATCACCCAAACCCTGCTTTATGTTTCTTCCCAGACTTCATCACTATCTGATATTACATTGTCCATTCATTTATTTGTCTATTCCCATGTCCTCTACCAGAATATCACTTTTCATGGAGGCAGAGTTTGTCTTTTTCACAGGGCTGTTTATAGAATCTGGCACATGGACAGTTTATTGAATGAATGAATGAATGAATGAATGAATGAATATTAAATCAGGCTGAATAGAAAGCAGACACTGACATATGTAGTTAAGAATCCCTGAACACCCAGGGGAACACATATCCTGATTTTCCCAGAATAGTCCCAGATAACACCTGTTGTAGATCAGTTAACTCTTGTTACTTATTTTTAGAACCCCCCTCATTCTCAAAATGTCCTGGTGTAGACAATAAATCATATAGCTCACCCTAGTAATCTACTATAGCCTTGCCAAAATATACAACAAATTTACCTATACATTCTCTCCCCTAGGAAGGCAGCAGAGCAGTAAAATGGATAGTGATACCATGTGGTTCCCTCTCTGCTCAGCGTGATGAGACAGTGAATGAGTGACTTTGTGTTTCCAAGTACCTACGTGGCTCTCTGTCCTGCAAGGAGAGATCTCAGGAATATGGACCTATGTGGGCAAGCCCTTTGTAAATTAGAGGAAATGCTACCTCTCCCATCAGAGTAACCTAGTGAGGCCACACACTTCCTGGCTGCCCACTCCCCAAAGATCAAGTATAGAGGATGTTACTCTGTTCATTCAGAGAAAAAAAAATGGGGAGGTACAAAGAAAAGTATCAGGAAACTTTTGTGGGTTGGATAGAATGAACTAGATGTTGAAGATGCCCAGGACCTGAGTAGGTAGGGAGAGTACTGCAGGCAATAAGCACCTTGAGGAAAGGCAAGGAGGCAGAAATTAGTGCAGTGGGCAGGGCTATGAGCAGACACTGTAGGTGTTGCAGGTGGAGCAGAGAAAGATCCCCATGGAAAGAAGTAGGCTGCCTATAGAATTTATGCTACAGAAGGTATGGGTAGCAAAATGCTCCCCTACCACCTCTTCCCCTCAAAACAGACACATGGGCTGAAAACGTTCTAAATCTGACTGGACCTGGAGTAGTCAAAATGAAATGAGATTATTTGTAAGTTGACATATGTTAATGTTTTTCTGTAATAACCGTGAACTTGAGAGTGGTAGGAAAGAGCCATTCTACCAAGAAAATGAGGAAGGAAACAGTGTTAGCTATTGATCTGGAGAAATCTAAAAATAGGAATGGAGGGGAGGACATGGAACCTGGGCCAAAGAGCCCAGGTCCTTCCTCTGGCTGACCAGTGGCAGCCTGTGATCTCTATGTACACCATCTCCCCACAGGGTACTCCCCTGTCCTTCTGTGGCTTTGGACAGGGCCCGCAGTGTAGCATACTGCATGTCTTGGTCTCTTTGCCTGGATGATGGCACCTTAGCCAGGGTCCCAGTCACAGTGGCTTCTATGTCCCTAGCCTCCACCACAGAGCCTAGCACATGGTAGGTATTCAGGAAGCGTTTGTGGGGTGTGTGATCATGCTGACTGATAGCTAGCAAAAGCAACCAATCACTATGTTCTCCCAGGCAAACTGGCAAACACATGGGTATGGTAACATAGGATTCTGGGTAACTTAAAGTTTTCACTCAGGGCCTTGATTTAGATAATCTCACTCCTATTTTAGATGTCACCCAAAATGCAATGGACTCTATTTTTCCCACCCCAACTCCCAAGAATGGAACCCTTCAAACAATTACCCTTCTGTACCCTGTTGCTTCTGTTGGTAGCCACTAGAATGGTTCTCTTCCTCGAGGCAGTTTTTAAAAAATATTTTATTTTTAGAAAGAAGGGAATGGAGGGAGAAAGAAAGAGAGAGAAACATCAATTGGTCACCTCTCGCATGCCCCCAGTAGGGACCTGGCCCACAACCCAGGCCTATGCCCCAACTGGGAATCAAACCAACGATATCCTGGTTCACAGGACAGCACGCAACCCACTGAGCCACCCCAGTCAGGGCTTCCTTGAGGTAGTTTTGATAGGATTGAAGACAATGGGCACTGAGTCAAATGGATTCTACTTCATAGATGTCCTTGTTGTATACACTACAAAAGGTCATTGAACCTCAGTTTCCTTTTGTGGAAAATAGAAGCAATAATAATTCTACCTTCAGGGCTGTTATAAAGATTGAAGGAATGACATCATGTTAAACACTCAGCACAGCAGCTGGCACAAAGGAACTGCATACTTAGTTTATTCTAAAATCTCAGTGTAAAGAGTATTAAAGCACAATGAGAGGTCTAAATAGTATTCGTAAACTACAGGTGTGCCTGTCTGTTCCATACTTCTTAAAGCTAGAAAGTTCTTCCAAAATCAGCACTTAGTACATTTGTTTTGTGTCTGTTGATCTCTGTCTCTCATTGATGATGAGAAACTCAGGGACAGGGACTATGTCTTATTTATTTTTGTATCCCAGTGACCAGCATATCATCTGTCATCCATATCTGAGGAAAGAATTAACAACAAATGAATGAAAGAATGAATGAGCAAACTCATCAAGGACCCCAGCCTGGCACTGTTTCCACACTCATCCTATGTCTGTTTCCTCCCAAACAGGAACACTGACACCTGAGGTACTGGCATTGGAAGTGTTTACATAGTCCCCATTGCATCCAGCAAACACTGTAAACTGCTGCATATCAGGCACTGTGCTAGGCTCAGAGATGATGAAAGGAATAAGATATGGCTCTACTCTCAAGAGGTTTAGAACATAGAGAGAGGCACAGATAGTCTTTTAATGGCTCCGCTGTGGGTCTGCTTAAATGAAGAAAGCTCTCTGAAGCCTAGTGGAAGAAGTGATTAATTCTGAGCTAAGGTCAGGGAATGCTCTACAGAGACAATTGGCCTGGACCTCAAAACATTCATTCAGAGTCACTGTTTTAGGAATGTTGTGGAGCACAGTTGTTATACTCAGAACTTGCTCTGGATAAGTTGGATGAGGTTGGAGCTAACCGTGCATTCAAACCTAGGTTAAGACATTTGGGCTTCAAACCAGCATCTCCCAAACGTTCCCACGAAGGAATTGATAGCAGAGGAAACTGAGCGTGCACTCTTGGGATCTAGGCACATAGTCTAAAGGAATCCTCCATGCTTGGAATTTCCTTAAAGTGTTCTGCTTTGTCCTAAAGATGCATGTGAATTTTGCATCTGACAACATAATACGAGCACATTAATTTAATGTGGAAACATTTTTCTGACTTAAACTTGAAGGAAAATCAGCACTTCAGGAAGAGGCCTCACAACCATCCCAGAGCTCTGCTTGTGCCTCAGCACAGTAACATCACACTGGATTGGGTGTGAGGTTACTGACAGCAGAGGCACAAGTGCTGGGTGAGATGTGGTATGATGGAAGCAGGTGCTGTGGGTGGAGTTCTGGGCTCTCATGGCATTCGTGGTCCTAGGGGACAGTCATCACCCCAGGAATAGCACAGTCAAATGGGCTTTCAGTTCCCAAAAAAGCTCTTAAAACCCACAGCAGAACAAATGTTCTTAGAGCTTAAAGTGTTCAATTTGCTTGAAAAATATAAGCTTGGCATAGAGTTGACAATAGAAGTTAAAGAATGAAAAAATAGAAGAGCCAGGCCACCTCATCTGCAAACCAGGCACTAAATGGATAGGTACACTGGTCAGCACAGGCAACTTCAGAGCAGGAAAGGATATACTTGAATGTGGCAGGTCCCTGAGAAGGAGCCTTGTGTCCTGCTGGGACAGGAGAGTAGTACATAGAACTCCTAGATTAGTTGAGGATTCCAAGAGAGAAAGAGATTTTTGCTGGAGTTTGGAAAGCCCCAAGAGTAGGTGTCTTGCTATGGTGCACTGAGGGAGTGCGGGATGGCACGCAGGCCCAGGGTAGAGAAGGCCCAGGGACTGGTCTGTGTTTTCCTGGGCCCCAGATGACAACATGGGAAATCGAAGTGGAATCTAGCTTTAGGACCAGGGCCCTAACCCCATTCCCAAGCCATTACACATAATCTCCTTCCCAGTTTTAGACCTGAAAAACACTCTGGAGTAAAGAGGGAACAGAGAAAACACTGCAGTCAACTGAATTTAAAACCAAAGTGACTGAGAGTCTCTGTTTTGGCCAATCAAGTGGAAATGAAAATTTGAGGTAGATATTCGGCATATTTGTAGGAAGATTGTTATCATTTTTGTAGAGTGGCTTGCTTTGGAGATTCTTCCTCATTCCACAGAAGTTAAGAAGGACTGATCTGACATCAGAGTTCAGGATGGGCGGAGAAGAATGGCGGGCAGAGATCAGACTCCCAGGGAAGATGGAAAAGTGAGCAGGAAGCTTCTCTCCTCTCCTTACTCAGGGACCAAGTGTTCTGACTGGCAGAGAGAAGGGAACTGAGCCAATGGGAAGGGAAAGTAAATAGTGGGAACCATCCTGTCCAGGACCCAATACTTCAGAAGATGCTTGGGTTCTGTCAATCAGCCAACATTCTCTTGCCTCTCTGCAGGTGTTCTTTGGTGCCAGAGGGTGAGCTCCATGAACAAGCAGCGAGATCCAAGCAGGCACTGTCTGGGAGACAGATGAGCCCCCATCAGAGCCAGGACTTCCACTCCCATCCCAGCCACAACAGCTAGTGCCAGTTTAAAGCAATGGCCCCGTTTATGCCAAGGCCAAACCCAGATAAACATTATTGAGAGGCTAAAGGTTTCCTGGCCAAACCAAGGAGAAGCATGACTAGCCTGGAACGAGAGGTGCCATTGCTTAGTCAAATTAGCCATCAGACTTAGGGAACAGAATTCACTGTGCAAGGGACCCCCTTGTGCCAGCAGTTCAGGTCCAGCATGAACCCAGAGACCTGTCCTTTAAGGTCTTTAAATGGTCCCCAGAAGGCAGCCAACCACAGGGATATTTTTCACATTGAACAAAGAGGTCGTGTTAGTTAAAATGCTGTCTAAAGCAGATATCTTTGTGATGTAAAACTGCTTTCGCATGTGCCCAAAGCAATGAGAAAAACATGGAACAGGCAGGGAGACAGAGGCAAGGCAACTATGAGAAGGTTCTTTACTCAGAGACCTGAAACTGAGCATGGCTGGCTATAGGTGCTTGGTTTTATTTAGAAAGTACCAAATGTGTGGTGCCTAATACAACCCTTTTCTACTTTGTTATCCTATTAAAATGTGAGAAATTTCAAAGAAATATTCAAGTGCTGTCCCACTTCTAACCAATATCACAGCTCCAACATCTTTGCCAAACTCTGGAGGAGCATCCTAACATCAGCTATGATGCCACCAGTCCCAAGTCTGTGCCAGGTCTTATTTGGCTCAGGTGAGAACCACAACAACACCCCCTATTTCTCTGTCTGTAGCTGTGACCTTCATGTACAACTAAAAAGTGAAATGGCAGATTATGTGGAAGAATGGAGCATTACAAAAAGAAGCAGGCTTTGTTTCAAGCTGTTTCATTTTTCTTCTGCCTTTTCTCTTCCAAAACACTTATTTTATTTATTTTCTCACTCAACTCCTATGAAAATAAATATTGCTGGCCACTTATAGATGCCAGCATCCCGATTGAGGGGGATTGGGTTGCTGAAGGCTTGCAGAACAATTGCTAGACAAAAAGGTAGTAGGCAAATTTCAAGGAAATTAAATACCTTTATCTTGAAAAACATGAGCTCACAATCTAGCTTCAAAGGAACACAAATACACCACCAGGCTGTGAAAATCAGGATCCCCTTTCAAGGGTGGAAAAGAGGCAGGTGACACTCACTCACAAAATCCTTAGAGAGCAGGAATTTGGCAACTGGCACAGCTGGAGAATGAGGGTGATATATCTCAGCAGGAGTGGGGGCAAGTGACTGCGGTGGGAGGGGAATTCTGGGGATGTTTTCCTCTTTCTTCTCAGGTGGCCCAGCCTGATTATCCTAGTTTTCTGGTTTCTCTGGACACAGCCAAGACTGGAAACCCAATATGGGAATTCAGATAGTGTCTTAGAGAGGCGCTTGCAGAGGAAGCTTCTCCTTAATCAAATCAAATTCATCAGCAAGAGACTGAGAAATTCAAGAGGGTGCCAGAAAATGTGATTAGGGATAGAAGTAAAGGAGATCTCAGTGTGTGGGCATCAGAGGAGGTCAGCAGTTGTAAAGACTACAGCCCAACTATGGAAACTGAGCCAAGATTAAGTCAACAAATCATTGATTCAAACATTTGATGTAATGTTCTCAAGGAGAGAAGGCGATTTTATCAAGGGAACTAATAGCTTCCCCAGTCACTCTGGGTCACATTGGGGGTGGGGGTGTCCCAGGAATGAATTCAGTCATCAGGGTGCCAAGAGGGAGTTCAGTAATTATGCCCCTGTAACACGAGGGATCCAGGCTTCTGGGAGAGTCAGTATGGGGTAGAGGTCAGGGTTCCAGCTCTAGCTTCGGTTTGAATCTGGCATTTCCCCTCCTTAGACATGAGCCCTGGGCAAGATGCCTGACTCTAGGACCTTGGTTTTCTGGTCAGGAAAGTGGGAGTAAGGATAATGCTGACATCACAGGGCAACTATTAAGATTGAGTTTTATTGTTTAGCATGGTAGCTTTGTTTATAGTAGACACTTATAAAGAACATTAGTGAGCAGTAAGATTTATCTAGATTTATCTTAGGTGTGAAAACTTGGGCAACTTACCTAAGTGCTCTGAATTCCCATTTCTTTAGCTATAAAATTTGGACAGTTGGCCTCCTTTACAGTGTTTTTAATGATAATTGAATGAGATAAGGAATGCTTTTAAAAATAAAGTGGTCATAGTTTGATAAATTGCAAAATGCTTCTCCCATACTTTGTGTGTGATAGATTACAAAAATTACTGAATTCCTCTTCCATCCATTTTGCATTTCATGTACCTTCCCCTATTCTTCTCCATCACTGTCTCCAGAAGCTGCTAGGCCTACTCAGTAGATGTAACAGTGAGTGAAAGGAGAGGTGGTCAGCCTTCCATCTTCTAGTCCTCAGCAAGGCAAACAGGATGAGTCACTCTGCATTTTCTGGGAAGTTCTTGTAGGTCAGCTCACACGTGGGCATGTGAAGTTGCTATTTCCAACAAACAATTCTGTGGAGATGGGACCACTTAATATATTTACATAGATGTAGGTGAATGTGATTCTGAAATATAAAATACTTAAAAGCCATATTGCTCAAAAATGCATGTTCCTGTCAAATGTTTTCAATGGGAAACACTGCACAGAGCTTCAGCAACTAGTGTGCTCAGTTCATGGGATCTCCTCAAAAAAGAATGGTTGAGTATCATCAAAGAACGAAAATGCTGCTCCTTCATGAGATTGGGGCACTAGTCTCTTCTGTCTCTGTACCTGCCTCAGTGGTCCCTGTGGTCTCTCCCTGCCTCTTTGCCTCCCAGGCTACGTCTAACCTTTCCTCGTTCAGAAATAACTTCCCTGCATCTCAGTTGCAGATTTCTATTCTGCTACCTGAAGATATTGCAAAGTTTTAAGGCCTGAGAGATACATGCACCCAAATCTAAGAAGTGATCATTCACAGTCAGAACTGAAGGCAGAGCAGGAGGGTAGGTGGGTAGAGAATCAAATCTACTCAAAGGTACTCCCTTCCAGGAAGCTGTTCCACTCTACAGCTTTAGAAACAAATTTGTTTGTTTGGATTTGTCAGCTGCCATTTGTATTCATAGGCAATCTGTACATGACACTAGAGTTAGTATTTAACCAACTATGAGTTTCCAGAAAGAGTTCAATTCTGTTTCACTTAATATGATCATATCACTGGGGCATAGCTGAGGCTCAGAGGCAACAAAAAAATCCCAGTTTGAGAATTCTCTGTTTAGGTAGCTCCCATCTAAATAAGGGAAGTGAGGGGGATTAGACAGCTTTCCCTTGCAGGTCCCAAGGCATCTGTAAATGCTACAAAGGTCATGGTCAGGCTGGAGGGAGTCCACCAAAAGGCCTCTCTGAGTGGCGGCTGTGGCTAGGGAAGGCATAGACTTCCAGGAGAATGACTGATGACGGTGTGGAATAAAAGTGCTGCACTCTCTTATCACTTGCTTCCCACTCTCTGCTCCACATTCCATCTGTTTCTTAACTCTGACTCTGCCAGCAGTCTATTCTTGCTCCCATTTTCTAATGCATTCCTAAAGGCATGAGTGGTGTACAAGGCTCACTCCTAAGGGCAGGAGACCACTCAGCCAGGAATCATCACTCTGGAGCCGACTCCCAGGATTAACATTCTGGTCTTGAAATATGAGAAGCTGGGAAAGTAAGACTGTGGGGTGTTTCAGTGACTAATGGTTTCCACCAGCGTCCTGTTAAAACCTCAGGTCCTCCAAGAATTCCCTGATGAAACCAATGTTGTGCCAGCACAGATGACCTGTCTATTGAGGCCCTGTCCCGTGCCCTCACAGCTGCCTGGTACCCAGTGCTGACAGGCCATGATGTGTGATCCGCGGCAATCTGCGGGCCCACCTTGGCCATGCTTGGTGCAGTCTGGGCCATCTGCTCCATGACCTGGTTGGGAGCACTCGACAAGCGTGGTCACACTTTCCTATTATTCAAACAAAAGTTAACTGAAAATGAATACACATCACAGTATGGATCCAAAGCTTTTAATAATGCAAGCTTCTAAATTGGGAATGCCTTTATCCTCTTTTTTTTTTTTTCTGCTCATTCTTTTCACAAACACTCTCAGGCTCTTATTGGGTTTCAGTCACCACAATTATGGAGGTACAGAGTGGAACAAGACATGGATCTTCCCCTCATGGAACTAACTCACAGGCTAATGGAAAGTCTGGATATGCATAATTAGACTAGTATATGAGGTCTGTCCAGAAAAGGTCCAGCTGTCATTAATATACCAAGAATGGTTTGTGTGACATCGATGTAATCTGGCAGCCAAGGAGACTGGACTGGAATGTGCATGTGTGAACAATGACGACTTCACTGTACTCATCAGTGGGGACGGTAGATGCTGTGGAGTAAGCATGTGTACTGTGTGGCCATTGCATTCAAAATGACTAAGCAAGTAGATCCACAAATCTGTATCAAATTTTGCATTAAGCTTGAGCATTCCTCCAAGGAAACTATTCAGATGATTCAGAAAGCTGTAGCAATGGGCAACTGGTGACTGGCAGCTTCATCATGACCATGCACTTGCTCAGGCATCACACCTCATGCAGAGTTTTTTGGTGAAATATCAAATCACCCAGGTGACTCAGCTCCCCAACAGCCCAGATTTAGGGCCTTGCGACTTCTGGCTTTTCCCAAAACTAAAATCACCTTTGAAAGAGAAGAAATTTCAGACCATTGATGAGATTCAGGAAAAGATGATGGGCATCTAATGGTGATTGGGAAAACTGTGTGAGATCCCAAGGTACCTACTTTGAAGGGGCTGAATTGTCATTGTCCTGTGTTCCTTTTATCTTCTTCAATAAATGTCTCTATTTTTTCTATTACATGGCTGGCTACCTTCTGGACAGACTTCATATTGTTTTATGGAATATTAGAGTGGCACATAATGCTTTATCAGCAAAATACAAAAGCAGTGTAACTAAGAGAGTCAAATAGCAACAAAAAAAGTGGCCCAGAGAAAATGTCTCTGAGGCTAAGTTTCAAAGGAAAAGTTGAGGTTTGCCAGGTGTGTGTCTGGGACGTGGAGAAAGGTTCCCGGCAGAGTCCAGGTGCTAATAGGAGTAAAAGTATGTAAACTAAGAGTAATAATGATGTGTGGGGGAAGCTCTAAACTGTCCTGTGTTACTAGAAGATTCATCACAGTTAGACTCTGAATTTCATAAAGACCATGCAGGCAACTCCGTGTAGGGAAGAGTTGAGGAGGACACAGCTACAAGCAGGAAAATATTTTTTGGGAATGCTGCAATAGTTCAAGCAAGAGACAGAGAGGGCCTGAACTAGGGAAGTGGTAGGAGAGATAGAGATAAAATCAGCAGGACTTGGTAATAGCCTAGTGCATGAAGGAGAGGCAAGAGACTAAATGCAGAATTTTAAGGAGAGAATGTGCCTCAGAGCCAGCAAAGGTGACTGAGAAGATTGAAAGACAATAGAGAGCAATGGTTTTATTAAAAGCCATAAAAGCGTAGGATTGATAATGTCAAGTGCTACAAGCAGTCACTTAAGATTGGGACCAGAAATTTTCCAGTAAGTTAGAAATAAAATGTTCTCTGGTAAATTTGGTGAGGGTGGTTTTGGCGGTGCAGGACAAAATTGCATGAGATGAGGAGTGAATAGGAAAAACAAAAGTGAATTCAGAACGGTTTCAGATACCATAGACAAGATTACTCAGGGCCTGAAAGTCTTCCCAGCATCCAAGATTATGTTTGAGGTCTGCAGAAAATTATTAGTTTCAAAATGTAAAAAGAAAACTGCAAAATTAAATTAAGACAGACATGTTGAATTAAATATCTCCAAAATGTGACATTGTTTTGACTATTACTTTTTAAATTTAATATTTATATAAAAACTTCATTACTTAGAAGTAATTTGTATTAGATTTGTCTCATTTAGCACAAAGATTGCTGAGATTGAGAAATCACAGCCAATTATAAATTAACCCTTTCTTTTCAGTCATTTCAGAAGCAAAATTTTAAAAATGCATTTAACATAAGATGTGGGTTTCTTTTACTTGCTTTTATATGAGTTGGGGTCTGCAAATACAAGCATTTTAAGGGCTTTAAAACATCTTAAAATAGTTCTGATATAAATAACTGTTTCAAAAAAGCTCGTCCAGGGAATGAAGGACAGTAAGGGGGTGTTCACTAGACAGAGTTGGAGGGCAAGAAGGATATTTTTACTTTTCTTTGAGAAGGGAGGAACGTGAGTGTGCATGTGTATGAATGGAAAGGGTAAGTAGGGAGGAAAGACTGAGGAGGGCTGGGGTGACTCAGAGAGGCGGGAAGCAGCTGAGCCCATGAGTTGGGAATGGGACCTAGAGGTGAGGAGGGATGCCTGTTCTGCAGAAACAAGAGGGCAGGTGGGAGGCCTTAAAGGGAATCCTGGTGTTTTGTTCTATACAAGGCACTATCCCAAAGTGGGTGGAAAGGCATATACTATCTCAACAGTCACTTGGGAACTGTTTACCTGAATAGGTGGGCATCCTTGGTCACTAAACCTTCCCTGGAGCTGTCCTTCCAGCCTTTCTCCACAGGGGCAGCTGGAGAAACTAGGCCATCCATGATGCTCAGATGACATCCCAGTACTTCAGTTCTCACCACCCTTACCCGTGTGACTGGAGCATCTGACTGCACATTCCAGCTAGATCCTTGGTGTATTCTTTCTTAAGTGTTCCTATTCGTGCCCCCACCCTACCCCACCCATGGATCCTGAAGTTCCTAGGGTCAAAAACCTTCTGCCCAAATGGTCCCAGGTTAGAGAGGCATGCATTCAAATAAACCCCAAGCACCTTTCTCCTCAAAGGTAGAAATCTATTTCAAACCCCATATGCCTTCCTCGAAATTGAGTTTTAAAATAACCCCCTGTTTTTTATTATTCAAAAGAGAGTCTCATTCACGTAGGTGCTCCAGAGTTAATTGTGTGCACCTGCAGACCAGAGCATATAGTCCATTTGACACAGTCATTATGTGAGCCCTCAGAGCCATGTTAGCAGATTAGAGGGGAAAGCAGGCACTGCACTGTGCTCTGTCACTTTAAAACCAAAGTAAAACCAACAGACACCCACTTGGGGCTTTGTGAGAGGAAACCCAAGGCACCCTGATGTGGCTATTTAGGGCTCTTTTTCCACCATTCCCAGGTGCAGAAAGTAGTGTCAGATCTCTGCTGCTGAATGGCTGAGCTCTCAGTGGTGTGGGAAGTGGGCTTTCCCTGACACTGCTGCGGTGCTGTGGCCCGCGATGGCACCACTGATGGAACGGTCAGATGTGTAAGCATTTTGGAATAGCACAGTATGTAAGCAAACTTCTTGGCAGTTTCCTGGATGAATGATGCTTTTTGATAGGTTTCTTTAATACCAAAAGTAGCATCCAGTTACTTAGCTAAACTTAATGTTTGACACTGTAGAAATGAAACCATATAATTTCACAAATGTTTATTGAGTATCTTACATGTCAGGTGTCCTGCTGGACAATGAGGGTCCAACCAGAAACTGTGCCTGACTAAAAGGAACCTGCAGGCACATACAATGCTTCTAAAAAATACCAATGCTGGAAAAGAGTTACTTGTGAAATGTGCTTTAAAATACAGATTCCTGGGCCCCATCTCCAGAGATATGGGTTTGCTAGGTCTGAGGGAATAACTAGGAATCTATATTTTAACATACTTCCCAGGCAGTTCTGATGGCAGGTAGCATTGGGAACCACTGGTCTGGTAGAATAAAAAGTAAGATTAAAAGTTTTATTTTCCAAATTTTATTTTAGTAAACATATTTTTCTAACTATAGTGTGGTTAAAACAATTGCTTTATATCAAGCAAACACATGAGTAATATTGACTTACATTTTTATGCAAATACTAGAATGTACAGGTATTTTGGTATCACAAGCTAACACAAATTTCCCTGAGTTCTTTTCTTAAAACAATCCCCACCACCCACTCCCAGAGTCCCTTTCGGAAGGTTTTCACCAGTCTCCAGCCTTTGCAACTAGGTTCCCACTCCCTTCTTTTATTCTGGCTACGCTGCATTTTTTTCCGAAAGAATCATACCTCTTCAAGAAATATGTACATAAAACATCTATAAGCCTCAAGTTCTTGTCAGTTAAGTGACTTTGAACACTTTTGGTAGAATGATTGTCTTCTAGCTCTTTTACACTATTTTTTCTTATCACTTTCTTACAGGACTGGGAATGGAGAATATTGGTGGAATTTTTGTGGTTCTTATTTGTGGCTTAATCGTGGCCATTTTTATGGCTATGTTGGAGTTTTTATGGACTCTCCGACACTCAGAAGTGACTGAGGTAAACCTTCAAAGGGGTGTGACCTGTAGCATTGGCAGAAGGGACAAGCTCACAGGCTTGTGCACAGACAAGAGTCATTTCAGTCAGACCCTGTGAGATCCCACAGGAAGACGCAGAACTTATGGGACAGACCCAGGGGCTGGACAGTGCTTCAGCACCTACTACTCATGCAGCCACAGAAAGAACATTGAACTTCCGGGTTTCAAATTCTTCCAGGACAGGGGTCCCCAACCTCTTGGGCCACACACCTGTTAGGAACTGGGTGCAATGGAAGCTCAAGCTCTCCTGAGCCCCGACTCCACCCTGCCCCTCCATGGAAATACTGGTCCCTGGTGCCAAAAAAGTTGGGGACAGTTGTTCTAGGAAACAGCCCAGCAAATGAATACGTGAAAAAAAATTTAAGAACAACAAAGTCTTATACAAGTATAATTTAAGATGTATCATTTTTAAGGAAAACAGGCAAAAGTACCAGCTTGCTAATGGAAACCATAACTTCAGTTCTTCCATCTTAAGTATGTTTTCCACTTACAAGTAAAGATTGTTTAGTTTCTCTACAGTTTTGCTGGCTTTTCACTGTTGTCCACTCCCTACATGAATTATACTTCTTTATTACTTATAGAAAGAAAGACCAATTTGGTGTTCCTTCCCCTGTGAAGCCTTCTTCAACTCCCCTGCCTTCTTCCCTGGACCAGAAGTGTTCATTATTCCACCATCTTTCCAGCACCAGCATTGCCTGTGTGCCAAGCACTTCCTCCCTGTGCTATAATTAGGACTGTGTCTTTTATCTCTTCATTTCCATGAAAGGCACAGTCAAAAGATACAAGTTGTTACATTCTTGTCACATGTAACAGATTAGGCAGGTGGTGGTGTTTTACTTGTTATAGTTATTATTAAAAGCACAGAGAAGTCAAGTTCCTTGTGTAGAGTCTCTGCTATTTAGTACCAATAGTTTGTTTAGAATTCAGGTCTCAATTCTTACTCAGGCCATATTCTTTTAGATGATGCTACTTCTCTGTAGTTGCTTCAAGTGAAGAATCTACACATATTTGGTTGCTCTCCCAGTAGTAACCCCATAGCCTCACCCCATAGCCTAGGTACCTTGAAAAATCCAGTGAGGACTCCAAATAGCTAAAATGAAAAAGAGTACGAGCTGCCTTAGCTGTTTGGCTATGGTCAAACAACAGTCCTGTTGACAGAACTGAAAGACTGAAAGAAAGAACATGAAACAATAGAAGCCTTCTTCTCCCATCAGGGTCTGGGAAGGTGTCCTTTCCAGCACAGGTAAACAACTAAACTGAGTATGCATGCTCTTTGGAGTAGATAAGTTTAGGTTCTAATTCTGGTTCAGCTATTTATTAGTCAAGTAGTTTTTAGCAAGATATATAACCTTTGAGCCTCCATTTTCACATCTATGAAGTGGGAATAATAGTAGTAATAGTAGCATCAGTCCAGATTCATGATTCTTCGTCCATAATTCTGAAATCTAAGAAGCTTAGAAAGTTCCACATTTTTTATAAGTGTGTCAAGCAAATACATTTGGTGACAAAACTTGAATTAATATGAAACTGTTGTGCATGGTCTTTGTTTCATTCAGTGTGAAGGTACATTCATTTCACCACAGAAATATCAGTGTGTTTGAGTGTAGAGTCTGCTCCAGACCACACTGGGTACGACATATAACAGCTGCATGTGTATTGTATTACCTTCCTAAAATCCAGAATATTCTGAAACACAGCTGGGTTTTATATCATGGGATGGGACCTGCAGGAGTGTGTTGCAGTGGTTTTTGTTGTTCCAGTGATTGGAGTGCATCTTCTCCAGCACATTCAGCTAAAAGAAATGAGAATCGTTAGCTTGAGAACAGAATGTTCGTGCAGACATGTAGCTTTTTTCAAATACCTGACGGACTCAGCTGGAGTAAAAGGGTTGTTAATTTAGTGGACTTCTGGGTCCAAATTTAACTGGTGTTAATGGAAAATTTCCAAGAGCAGAATTTTTAACTCAGTAGACCCAAGCAGCATTTAATAGAAATGCAAAAAACCCCCAACAACAACAACAAACAACAACAACAAAACAGGCAGGGATTCTTTCCTATCCCAGAAAGGCAGTCATCTTTGAAGTTGTTCTAACAAAGATTGGGCAACCAGCTGGCATGGCTGGTGAACATTATACTAGGACATTTGAGTATTAACTGGGAGCTGGGAGTGAGGAGATGGATTGAAAAGCCTTCATATAATCTTCATATCCAAGATTATATATATATATATATACGATTCTGTGACACGGGCCCTAAACTCATCCGAACAGATGTACAGGGGACCTCAGGGGCTGGCTCTTAGAGGCTGGGCTGTGACCCCTTCATGTTTTCCAGGTGTCCGTCTGCCAGGAGATGGTGACGGAGCTGCGCAGCATCATCCTGTGTCAGGATGGAGTCCACCCCCACCGGCGGCGCGCCGGAGGTCCACGGTCCCGACCCCCAGGCCCCGAGGAGCGCCAGCTGCAGGGCACAGCAACTCTCAGCAACGGCAAGCTATGCGGCGCCGGGGCCGGGGAGCCCGACCAGCTGGCGCAGAGACTGGCCCAGGAGGCCGCGCTGGTGGCGCGCGGCTGCACTCACATCCGCGTCTGCCCCGAATGCCGCAGGTTCCAGGGCCTGCGGGCCCGGCCATCGCCCGCCCGCAGTGAGGACAGTCTGGAGTGGGACAAGGCCACCAACAGCAGCGAGCCAGAGTAGTCCTCGCGAAGCAGGACTCTCGGAGGCCAGGCGGGAGGCGCCAGGGCCCAGCAGTGCTACTGGCTGTCCAGAGCCGGGACTGGAGAGCGTCCACACTTCTCTCCGGATTTTGGATCCAGTAATTTTACAAAAGGATCAAGAGACCAACGCCCCAGCCAGAGACAGCGTCCTGGTCCGAAAGCCGGGTGCACCCAGAGACGTTGCCCCGGAGTGGGGATGGGACGCTCTCCCACCGGATCACCACGTCCCCTCTTCTCCCAGCGGGCCTTTGTTTGCCGCCAAAGTGACTGTCGGGGCGGGCGTCCCCCTAAGCCAGGCCAATGAATTGGTGGAATTTCCCATTAGGAAGGGGCCATTGTACTCTGGGTCTAGTTCTTACAAGAAAAAAAGAATAAACTCAACAGGGAAGTTTTTCTTTTCTGGATTTGTATATTTTTGTTGATGATTTTCCCCGTTTTCTCCCCTCCTCCCCTTTTCCTTGTTGTCTTCTCAATTCTATTCATTGGTTTGATTTGCTTGTTTATCTGAAGGGGTAGACCGGGTTAGGGAATAGAAGTATAAATAATCCCTGATCCTTTTTCCTAAATTTTAGGAAATGGAGCGGCCGGTGTGTCAGATTTCAGGTGCTGAACTCCCCTTTCTGTGTGGTGATGGGGGCATAGTGTAGAAGAGTCTCTGGCAGAAGGGAAGAAAAAGGGGGAGAGCTCAAACAAAAGTCCATTAAAGCAATGTTTAAATCCCTCCAAACCAGTTAACTAATAGTTTACTCAGAGGCTGAGTAAACTATGAATTTTACCCAATGGCTGGGGTTCTGCCCTTTTCATTCCCCCACCCACTTTATCTCTTTGTTCGGAACCCAGAAAAGTCTAGGTGGCTTCTTTCAATTTGTAGTCCTGGGGTAATGTGTCATTTTCTTCTCTTTCCGATTTTCACTATCACTGATTTGGTTCAGCCTTTTGTGATCTCTGAAGAAGAGAGACAGGCGAGAAGAGTAGAGCTCACAGACTACCTGGAGCCTTGTCTAAGGAGCAGAGAGGGAAGAGAATTTCCCACTGTGAAGTCCTCTTCACAGGGAATGGCATTCACAGAGGACAAAGAAGGGCCCCCTGGCTGCAATGCACTATTTGTCAAATGTATCTCTTTTAACCAAACTCAGTAGCTGCCTGTGAAGCCAGGCCCCAACGCTATTATGGATTGAGTGATTTCTTGTTATTAGACATGAGACCTGGGTGCAAATGTGTGTGTGCATGTGTGTGTTTATGAAATGCAAAGACCTTAAATAATCAAGAGTTTGCCGTGGTCCTGGGAGACAGGTGGGTCTCGTAGTCAGTACACAGGTCTGTGAACTGGAAATTCTTGAGTTCTAACCTCAGCTCTGGCAGTAGCCCCCTTGTGTGACCTTAGCAAAGCACCGAACTTCTCTTCCGTCTGCAAAATTAGTTATGGATGCTTTCCAGGCTCTCAGAGAGCTGCTTGTTGAGTGTTTGCAGCTCTTCTGCTGGGAGGGGTGAGGCTTCCAACAGCTGCTCGACCTTTTCTTGTTTTCACCGATTGGGAGTTTCATGCAGAGAGTTTTCATTTTCTGAAAGAAAACTTAAATTCTATGCAATTTATGATTGTAAACTTAAAAAGTTTAGAGGAAGCAGGAAATAAATCGCCGCTACCACCACTTCCACCACCACCAACACCTTCAATCAATTTGTCCTCACATTGTTTCTGTTCTGAATGTACTAAAATAAAGACATCTTTGGAAGATGATGAGCTTAATTCATGATTTTGCTGTTTGGGTAGGTCAACATTCTCTTTATGGCAGGACAATTAGTTAGAGCTGCCATTTGGGGGGCCAAGCGGTACCTCTGATTATTCCTATAAGAGATGCCAGTTTTGTCTTAGGCTGACCTTCTCTCTTGTGAATTTGAATTCTTTTTTATTTTTTCCTCTTTAAACACTAAATGACAGCAAGCTGTGCAGTACATGAGTATTTTTTTAAACCTTGCCTCAAGCCTTATGGGGAAAGGTGGATTTGGTGGGAAAGGTGCCCAGAGGCAGACTGCCGTGGACCCTGGTGGTGCCGCACTGCTCCCACCCACAGCTCCGTCCCTTGCTTCTGACAATGTGGCACCGCATTTGGGACCACATTTGGGGTAGGAGAGGGTGTTTTTTTCTAAAAACTCATTTTTATAAGTAAGATATCTTGATCAATAGCAAATCTTTTTTTAATGGGTTAGTGAAATAAATGTTCCATGATTCATTTTTAAAGTCTGTTCCTTTCACCGTGTGGAACAAAGGTAAGAGTGATAGCACTGGGCAATTTCTGTTAGCTGTGGAGACCATCTCTCCACTTCACTCAAGCTGGTGAGTGGATCTGCAACCAGCTAGTTCTCTTCCTTGGTTGGTCTCTATTTTTTATCTTGTTGGTTGTTGACTTTCTTTTCCATTCTGTATTTTCTATCTGACTCTGTATACTGTATAAAACAGTTTTTCGTGTCTGTTTATCTTTCTTTGACTGGAATATTTATAATAAAACAGAAACAAACCCTGAAATGTTAGTGATGGATGAAAGCTGTTTTGCTTTGGAAAAACTGGTCTGGCGTGTCTAATGTCCAGGCACTCCAAAAGCAAATAAAAATATAAACCTACTTTGTGTCTTCCCCTCCACCTGCCCTTCTCTCTTTATCCTTCTCTCCACTGCCCTCTTCATTCCCCCACGCACTTTGGCTCTTTGTTCGGATCCCAGAAAAGTCTAGGTGGCTTCTTTCAATTTGTAGTCCTGGGAGTCTGAGCCAATCTCCCCAAACAGATACACATGTTAATGAAGTTCAGGATTTGTAGGGTTTTGTCTTCTTAAATGCACTTTCACAGAATAGTCATCTATTGATACCTAGAGTAACTCTAGTCAGATATCACCCAAGATTCCACTGGGAGCTTAAAGATTACATCAATTAAAATATAATACTTTGCTTTATTTCTTTTAATTGCTTTGCAAGGCCCCAACCGTCACAAGATCTCTACCTCAGAACTCAGGTGGGGTGTAAGTTGAGCATGTAGATGGCCAAAAATCTTTTGGCTTTCTCTAATTCAGTGCTCATATGAGAATATTCATCCTGGGAACTTGCCAAACGGCCCTCTTATTGGTTAAGTGAGACTGAAATAGCATGATAACCAATCCACTTGGGGCCACTCTGTGAAAGTTTATTAGTTTTGGATTCCAAGGAGTTTAATTTTCTTTCGGAATCCAAGGGGATTTCCCCATGGTGTAGGAGTCAAATACACAAGGCCAGAAAGGGTGGAGGCATTTCAGACGCCGCAGATTGGTTTGAGTGAAGTTTGAGAGAACTATTTGCGGCCCCCCTGCCAATGAGGTGTGCACAGTGAGGTAAAATAGTCTAGAAATGATAAGGGATATTTGATTCCCTGACTGGTTGTCAGCTCCCTTGAGGTAATAACAAAGAGACCTGTTTGGAAAATTCAGAGAAGGAATCCTTTCATAAAGATTTTGCTTAAATCTAGTGCTTCCTATGGCGCCTTCTCAAAGAGAGAAATTAAACCTTTAGTTGCCTTGAGCTGTGAGCTATTCCCATGCCTTTCTGTGAAAGGCAGCTTTCTCTTCACAGGCAAGTCTCCACCATTATCCAAATAGAGTGTCCTCAAGGGCTGACAACTTAGTCACCCTACAGCGTGTTCCTCAAAGACTGGTGATATCCTGCTTTCAGAACATTCTTCTCAGAGGGAAAAAATACACACATGTATAAATAAACTGGGTGTGACTTTCAGAGGGAAAAATCTCTAAGTTTTAGAACTGAAAGTGTCAGCAACCTCTTTTTTACTTTAAGGGCAACCAGGCAAAAGAAATTCTGTCTCTATTGATAGAACATTATAATTCAAATTTCATTAATTTCATACCAAATTCAAAATATGAAGAAAGAAAGAAAAACTAGTATTACACAGATAGCAGAGCTAGTGCTGAGATCAAGAAAGAAAGAAGTCTATGAAGACAATAAAGCAGAAAACAACCTTGCTAATCACAAATGGCAGAATAGTTGAGGCCCTAAGAAGGGGGGGGGGTGAAAAAACCGAACAGCTAATCTGCCCATAAATTAACTAAGAGCATGTATATAAATGTCTCAGTGGCTGGGATATACTGAAGCATGTCAGGGAATTGGCGCATTATGACTGATGTTATGTCTAGAGACTTAACCTTGTTAAGAAGTTAGACATAAAGGGTCTGTATTGTAGAGGGTGGAGGTGAAACAGGTAAGTGCAATGATCCTCCTGTTGCCAGTGGAAATGGGGCTCTTTCACCAAATCTCAAGGAAAAGCATTCCAAGGGCCCATGCATGGGAGGCTGTGGTGTGGCAAGGCTTATTGAAGTAAACACAAAGGGCTGTCCTGGGTTCAGTTCTGTCCCTCTGTGGAAAAACTTCAGCCTTGTCTTCATCAGGCCCAGAAATAGGGTCAGGGTCCAGCATTCTGCACCACTGTTTCAGCCATGTCTGTCTACATCCAGCTGGCTTAATCTGTTCCCAGCTGTGCTCTGGAGGCTGGTGCTGCACTGCGCTTGGAGTCTGCACGGCTGCTACATGCACATGGCTGACAGGGGAAGAACGTCCAGACAATTGGGGTGAGCGTGTGTTACCAGGGTGATGGCGAGGGTGCAAGCAAGGGCACAGGAGAGGGCAAGAGCAAGGGAGAAGGAGAAAGCTTTATTAAATTGGGATTATATTATCTTGGGCTTGGGAAGAACCAAGAGCCCTTTAAACTAACCAATTAGTTTTCTAAGTTTTTGCCGGTTGGCTCTGGGTCCCCCTGTAACCAAATCATTTCCTAAATCTTCCTGGTCCTGTGTCCCTTACCCAATCTGATCCTTATCCCAGGCTAGACTGACTGGCCTCCATGGTGGTTGTCTTAGCTCCTACTGCATGTTCTTCATGGTAGAAGCACCTCCCCCGCACCCTGCCCCGTTGCCATCTTGGCTTCTACTGCACATGAGCCCAGCAGAGGGGTTTCTCCTGCTGTTTTTATTCCTCCCCCTGTAATGATCCTCCATGCCCACTTTAGGAGAGTTTGGTACCAAGGGTGGAGGAGTTTCACACACTCCCTGGGGAGTGTATGGAACTGTAACTTCTTAGTGAAGCAGCAGGCTCAGTGTCTGATTCAGCGCCCCAGTTTATTATGCTTAATAATGTCTGATTCCCTTCCCTTCCTTCCTTTATTAATATTTGGCTACCTGTCCTAACAACCCTGCCAGAAAATTAGCTGAAGAATACTGTCCATGTCAGTATTCCTTGCACCCAATCTAATGTTTTCTCTTGGCTCTGTCAAAAAAAAGTCTGAGGGAAATGGGACCAAGGACCATTCCTCCTGTTGGCACTTGTTCCTACATTGCTAACTGGTCTTGAGAGGCTGTTTCTTAGCATGTGCCCCACTTTAGACCCTGTGGAAAATGATGTAGGAGGAGAATAAACTGGACTCTAAGAAGATAAAACTTACCTGTAAGCAGCAGTGTAAAGCACAAAATATCAAAGTGCTGGAGTGTATGATTTGGAATATTAACCATGTAGAAATGAGGAGGGGCTGAAGATTCTAGGTAATGGAGATAGGCTTCTGTGGAGGATGTAGGGTTGTGTCTTGGGGGTTG
>PVIA01007306.1:0-85224 GCA_004024845.1 Tonatia bakeri | reverse complement strand
CTTAAAGGAAGAAGAAAAAATAGCTAAATTACAGCTGGTGAGCTTTACTCATCAGGGTGACAAATTCTACCTTTACTTGCTTTAGATTTAAAAGGGAGGCATATGGCACAAATTGCCAAGACAATAATCCTTGCTTGAGGATAAAATTAGTTACATCAGTAAAATCAAAAGCCAGAGATATTCCATTTGTAAGATGTTCTTCATTATAATTCCTTAAGAGCATTTTTAGATAGAAAAACAATATTTCAGTATGATTTTTTGATATACTAATGCTTTATTCCTGAACAATTGCACAATTGCTGATGCTTTTAGTAATAAATGTAATTTGGAATCATTGTTATATATCAGGATTTGCAATTAACACTACAGGTATTAAAGTCTGTTAATTTCTCATAATGCATACAGGATGCTGTTAGATTCTGATTAAATATTTAACAATCTCCTATTTAATGAGTCCAGAGTCACTGATACCAAATCACAACCTGTTATTATCCGTGCAAAAATAAAATGCAGTGACCTTCAGTTTGATACATGTAGAGTAAGACATTGCAAATTATTGATGATTTGTGAATTAGTGACAGAACATTTTAAATGCAAAAACTAGCACAGTTTACATTTGAATTTAATATTCTAGACTGTCACCTCTCTCCCACATGTATACACACCAAAACATACCCTCCTCCCTTTCAGCACAATGGCTTTGGCCACAACTTCAGAGACCATAAACATGAAACGGAAACTCCCTCAGCCCTTGTCTAGGCATCTATCTGCATCTTTCTGTTCCCTCTGCTTACTCTCTTCCGATGAAATGGTGGTGATGTGATGATTTCTTTTCATCTCCATCTAATCCTTGCACATTCCCACTGCCTCCTAATTCTTCTGACTTTCTCAGGAAACTACCTTAATTGATGATCTCTTTTCTTCCCTTTATCTCCCACCCTTCACTTTCTACAAGATCTTCCAAGCAAGACTCACATTTCATCCATCTTCAAAATCTCTTCCTCTTGACATTATTCACTCTCCAACCATTTCCCTCGCTCTCTGCTTTCCTTCACATGCAGATTTCTCAAAGAACATCAACAGTTGGCTCTCTGTATTTCCACATTTTCTATTCATGTTTATACCACATCTGCACATAGAGAGACTTTGATATCTGTACATTAAATTTCCCTTTTAATGTCACTGGATCTGTGAAAATCAGCCCAAATTCAACACATCCAAAAATAAATTAACAGTGAATTTAATATCTTTCTATTGTGTCAATCCCAGTTAATGTTAGAAAATCCATTTAATTTTGAAAGTCAGCACCAGGAATAATTATTAACAGTTTCTTCTCTTAGTTACTTCATATCCAGTTAATCACCAAGCTCAGGAATCAATATTAAATTCTGAGTTTTGTTTGCATCTTCCCATTTCTCTCCATCTCCATTCAACTTCCTGGCTTCCCAATCCTTACTTACTCACTTCCAACAGTTTCAGCTACCCACTTTCATTCACTATCCTAAATATTTATATTTCCAGTAACTGTACCCCCTTCAGAATCTCTAGTTCAAGTACCCTACTTTCAGACCAGCAGCTTTGTTCCTTTCAGTTCACCTGCTCTAGTAGCCCTTCTTCAACAATATTTGTTGTTATTTGGAAATGTAGGCCTTTGTCCCTACTATGTTTCCACTGTATTACAGTCTCCTGTATGTGCCAATTTCCCTCATTACTCAGCTTAGCTTTTATAGCCCTTTGTTATTATCATTTTTTAAATATATCTTTAACTTATTGCTGTCTACCTCCTTGTTTAAGTACTCACCTAGCAAAACTTAAATCTTGGGTAAAACCAGTTCTCCAATTTCCCATGCCTACCACTAAGCAATCATACTATGACTGAATAGAATACAACAATGCTAATGGGGATCATTCTAATTTATAACTATCAATCTCAAATGGACCACCAGCACCTGCATAGAAATACTACTATATTTCTAAGTGAAGTCCTTCTCTCTTTGATAGACTATCAAATATCTTTCTTTAAATTCCCAATATCGCTTCCCCTCCTCTAGCCTAAGATGATGTCCTTTTTGTACATGTCATTTAAAAAGAGCCCTGGCTGGCATGGCTCAGTGGATTGAGTGCTGGCCTGTAGGTCTGATACAAAACCACAATAATTTTACCATATCATTTCAGAATTTATAAAATGTGCTACTTTAGGAAAGATTAAAAAATCTGAGCCTGTTTACTTATAAATGCCTTAGATAACTCACTGATGTATTAAGAATATAAAAATGTACATATTTACTTACACTGTGTTCCAATATACAGGAACCTATGCTTGGACCATGGGAAGTACCACCCTATCCCAGCTCAGCAATGCAGAGTTCGCATTTGACTAAAATGTGTGACAACAAGCATTGCGAAATTCTATGCATTGGAGATAAAGTGCTTTTATCTATGCTCAACAGATAAAAGAACTTTAGGGCTAAAGGAAAGTCAATGGGTGAAATTTTTTAAAGTGGGCTATAATATTCAATCATCGTCATCATAGAAATAGCTCTTAACTGTTCAGTTTGGTAATCAGTAATCAGCCTGTCTGAAAGGAAGAAATGTGGTCTTTAGAATCAGACACACATGAGCTTAGATCTTTGCTCTGCCACCTACTAGCTAAATGATTTTTATAAAATGCCTAATTACTCTGAACCTGTTTTCCGATTAGTAAAGTGGTAATAGTAATAACTATTTCCTATGCTATTCATAAATTAAAAATAGAACTGGTTTTTGACTCAGTGATCCCACTTCTGGGAACACATCCTAAGAAACCTGAAACACCAACTTGAAAGAATATATGGTCTCCTATGTTCATAGCAGCATTATTTATAGTAGCCAAGTGCTAGAAACAGTGCAAATGTCCATCAGTAGATAGGTAGATTAAAAAGCTGTGGTATACTTACAGGGTGGAATACTATGCAGCCATAAAAAGAAGGGAGTCTTACCTATTGGGATAGCATGGATAGAACTGGAGATTATGCTAAGTGAAGTAAGCTAGTCAGAAAAAGACAAATACCATATGATCTCACTTACATGTGGAATCTTATGAACGAAATAAACTGACAAATAAAATAGAAACAGAGACATGAATGCATGGAACCAACTGACAGCTGTCAGTGGGGAGAGGAAGGGGAAATGAATAAAAGAAGGTGACGGGATTAGCCAAAGAACACATATATATAACCCATGGAAACAGACAACAGTGTGGTGATGGCCTGAGGGAAATGGGGGCTGAGAGAAGAGGGGCAAGGAAGGGGAATGGTGACATCTGCAGTACTGGCAACAATAACAATAAATAAGAAAACCCTGAAGTAATTACAAAGGTAAAGTAATAAAAATAAATGTGATAATTTGGTGCAACTCATAGGTACATACTATGATTTTTTTAAAGAATGGGGGAAACAAACGTCTAGCTAAATCTGGGATGATTTTGGAAAAAGCAACACTATTCTGAGAAAGAAACAAGAACTGGTGTTGAGATTTTCTTGCTGGTCCTTTATTTCCTGGTGTGTAGAACAGTTTAGCTATCCACTGTGGGATTTGAACTTGGGATTTGAACTTTAGATTTTAGATCTAGTGGTTCAAAGGGAAAAAACATAGTTTTGGAAGTAGACTTTATTTTGTTATTAAAAAAAAAGGATTTTTCCCTCTCAACATGTAAACTTTTTATTGAAAGATGTTTTTGCTATTGTTTATTTTTACTCTACTAAAAGTGACAATAATTATTCTGCAAATGACTTAAGCATATGGAATGCTTTATGCTGGGCAGAGGAACAGAATGCCATAAATACTGCAATGGCTACAACACAGTCAGGGCTCATTGGTGGTATTATTTCCCTTTCCTTATTATTCATTCTTTAGTGCTGAGTTACTACCAAATTACAAGGAAATGACATCACTTTGGGTTTGAAGGTGGATGGTAACAGAGAATAAAATCACTGCGAGGAATTTCATTGGGAAATCAAAGTGCTCTCCATGAATTAGCTCCTGCCTATACACAGAGCATGGAAAAGTCACCGTATGTTTATGAAAGAATGATTAGTTAGGAAATGTGCTGTGGTAATAAGAAAAAAGCATGAGGGGTGCGATTTGAGTTAATATCTACACATCATTTCATATAACCTCATCACAGAAGGGGGTCTAGTTAATTAGATTCCTTCAGTTAGATAGGAAATATAAAGAAAAAGACACTTAGGGTTTAATAAAATGTATATTTAAGCTATATGAAGAAATAATTTTCATTCTCTTATGACTATATATCTACATATATGTAGATATATATACATATAAAAATTGAAACACTATTTTGATAGAAATATCAGCTACAAAACACAATTTTAATAGAGTCTGCACAATATAATTTCAAATCTTTGAATAATTTTGAATTTAAAGAGTCAACAATGTCAGATTTGAAATGTGGACTCAAATTATTGTATTTGAATTTTGTTTTGTGGAAATTTATAAAATCTGTGTGGACATATTAATGTACAGGTACAGGCAATGGGTTTAGGTAATCAGCTGTTTTTCTTTGGCTCTGGCTGACTCATCCCATCTGCCACCTACTGAAGATGACAAAATAAACACCTTCTGTGAATATGCAAAATCATTCTCTCCATTATTCCCGTGTGTAAACCTGTTACCAAAATATCATTCACAGGAAATGGGCTTGCGACATCTCCTTCCAGACATGACATTCTAGAATCAAAATCAGACCTCCAAGGTGGGGAAGCAAAAAAAGTATTATGACTTATATTTAATTTAATTTTTATTTCAGCCTTTTAGATATCTATTATAAGTTCTCTTCATATAATTGCATAGCTGTGTGTGAGGAAAAGGTTTTCATTGGTAAGAATATTCAGAGTTTGCCTACTGTCGACCAGTGCTCTCCAACAGAGACATAATGCAAGCCAAATGTTATTTAAGATTCTAGTAAAGATATTTTAGAAAGATACATTTCATTGGAATAAAACTTTTCTTGACCCAATATAACCACAAGTATTAGCATTTCCACGTGTAATCAATGCAACAAAAGTTTAATGAGATATTTGCATTCCTTTTTCATACTATGTCTTCAAAACCCACTATACTTTTACCATTACAGTGCATCTCCATTTATTTAACCACATACCGAGTGCTCAGTTACCACCTGTGCCTAGAGGTCACCGTATTGAACAGAGCAGGTTTAGAGCTCTCTTGGGCAAAACTCACTCACTACACTGGCAAATAAGTGGAAAGGCCATGAATTAGGTGTTAACATTGGGACAATTTGATCTTACTTATATCTGTAGGTTACTGCTCACAAGGGGAACATTGAGCACCTGAAATCAATGTGTATATTGCAACCTTACCTTATAGTACATAAGTATATAGTTATATAAAACAGAGGGCCCCTGGTTTCAGTTCCAATACCTTATTGCATGATTCTGGTTCCTTTCTGAGGCAAGTAAGAAATATATTATTTGACGATAGGCATGTTTCTCTCAGATTCAAAAGTGCATCTATGGCAAAGTTGCATGAGACACCACAAACAATGAAGGCCCTTCCTTGCAGGACAAGACGAAATGAAAAAGGCACCATGAGAGATGGCTGCAAGATTCAAGCCCCTGGATGCTTAAATTCTTCTAAATAAACAAGGGAGGAAGGACCAAGGGAAAAACCTAAAAACCAGTTCTTATTTCTTTCCCAGAATATTTTTTTCCCTGAAACCTTCTCAGACTTAGCTAAGGGCTCATTTCTTTGGCATTCTTTAAAAAATTTATATGTACGTATATCAGGTGTACTGTATTAGCACATTTAATATTCACAATAAGGACTTGAAATAATTATCACCATTACCATTTAACAAATGAGGAAATTGGTAATAGGTTCAGGGTAATTAAGCATTTTACAAAAATCACTTAGTATGTAGCAGAGCAAAGATCTGACCTCACACATGTCTAATTGACACTAAGTCTACATTCCTGCTTCCTGTGAAGAACTGTTGAAAGTTATTCCTATGATGCTCCTGCGTAAGTCACCATGGCAGATGTGTTAGGATTAATTTGAAGATGGGCCCCAGAATTCCAGCCCCCAGTGTAAACACACACCTTCTCCTAGTTAGTCAAACCCTAATGTAGGTGCCACTGTGAAAGAATTTTGCAGATATAATTAAGGTCCCCAATCACCTGACTTTAAGATAAGGGGGGCAATCAGGTGAGCTTTATCTAATTATATGAGTCTTTACATCTTTTTCTTGAGGTCAGAGAAATAAAAACTAAGAGATTCAAAGAATAAGGAGGATTGGATCTAGTGCTGCTGTCTTTCAAGATAGAACAGGCTACAGGGTAAGACATGCATATGACAAAGGGTAAGCAATGGCATGGGAGCCACGGTTCTGCATCTGCGAGGTCCTGGATTCTGCCACAACCCAAACGGACTTAGAGGAGGACCCCGAGCTCCAAATGAGAAAACAGACCAGTCAGCACTTTGATTTCAGCCTCGTGAGATCTAAAGAGAAAGCCCAGTCCTGCTATACCTATACTTCTATGTATAGAGCTGTGTTGTTTTTTTAAGCTGCTAAATTTATGGTAATTTATCACACAGCAATACAAAACATATAATGTTTAAACATTGTGGCTTAACATGAGTCATGTACAAATGTGCAGCTAGTCATGACCCTGAACCTACTCACCCAATACATGTAACAATGTTTGAGAGAAGGGTTTGTTTGTATCACTGCAGATCAGCAGTGACCTCTGCAGGGTTAAGCATTTCCTTCACTTTACCTAGTTTGTTCTGTGTAGTTGTTTTTAATCCTTACCACATTAGTTATTGAGCATATAATCCAGATCTATGCTATTTTAAATTTCATAACAGCTTGTTGGAGGGCAAACTATCATAGTTTTAGATGCTAACTCATTAATATCTTCAAATGAATCAGTTTACTTTAATGTATTTACTATTTCATAATTATCTTGCCTTCTTCTATAACACATTGAAGTCATATAAGCTAAGCACATTGTTAAAGACTGGACACCAGGAGCAGGTGTAAAACCAAAGATACATGCCACAGGTGATGACCCTCAACACCTTATAGCGTGTTAGTGCCAAGCCTTTCTGTCAATAGTATTTGATGCAGACTAAATGAAAAGAAATTACCTTAGGACTCAATAGTTTACTGATGACTTTTGTGTCAGATTTTTAGTAAGGGGCCAGGAAGGATGTTGTCTTTTACACACATATATAAATTGTTTAGCATGTTTAATTCTTGTTCCTTTGGAAAGCACAGGTGAGTTTTCTTTACTGGGATTTATGTTGTTCATTTTGTCATATCTGCTACTTTTTACTTCCTCTGCACATTGTTGAAGCACCTCTATATGTAGCATCCACAAATGTTTGCAAAGGGTTTATAATTTTAGTTGGTTACAATTTGCATGGTCCTTGGAAGTATATTTGTTAGGAATGAAATATTTTGAACTGGAATTTAATATTTCCAATTTACTAAAACACTAATGAAAAATTCTGAGTAATTGTAAATTATACTTCTAAATTATACTTTATAAAAAATGCTAGAGGCTAAATCTTGGAATAGCACATGCAAAGTACTTTTAAAACTATAATATCTGTCTAAAAAGGGCAAAGGTTTCAAAAATATCTTTTAATTTTTTTACTTTTATTTTTAATAAAAGACATTGGATTGTTAACAGTGAATCTCAGTGATGCCTAAGATATTTCAAGATAACAAAGTATAAGCAGTCTTTCCAGGACAGAAATTAATAATTAGACAATACTATCATTTCAGTGACATCTTTCCAGTACAGAAATTAATAATTAGACAATACTATCATTTCAATGACATCTTTCCAGTACAGAATTAATAATTAAACAATGCTATCATTTCAATACCATGGAATGATGTTCTGGGAAATAATTTTAAAGAGTATCTATAATGGCTCGCTAAACTCTAGTTTATCAATATCAGTAACGTTATCATCAGAATTTCTATTACAGTCCTAAAGGCAATGCTTTTAAAAATCTCTTTTGATTTTTAACTTGTAAGTATGACTTCTAGTCACATTTTTACAGCCAATGGGCTTGAATATAATATTAATATTTTGGGGGGTCTCAAAAAACTTTAGTGCAAATGTGTGAGCATTTTGATATCATTATAAAGGACAGTCACACAACCTTGTGCCACTAAATACTTTTGTTTGGAGTAACCATTTTAACTGTGTGAATAGTAATTAACTACTGAGGTGAGATGTTTTGCCTTATAATTCTTTGACGTTTTTTGTATTTTATGAGTACTGAAAGCGTAGAACACAGTACAGCTGAAAAAGAAGAAACTCACACTCTTCTTTACCTCCTCCAACTCTAATTCAAAAGTAAATTTAATATACAGAATGTGATGGATTGAAGATAGACATAATAAAACGCCTGTGTACTTTTATTTATTGGACTTAGGGATTATAGCACAACTGCCACTCATCAAAAGTAACCATTGACTGGCAATGGTGGCCATTGGATTTGGACATAAATTATGAACTAAGTTCCTTGGGGGCAAAACAAACAAAGGAAAAAGATTGTGCTGTTTGTGGAAGTGGTGCCAGGGACATCACCTCATCTCTCTCATGTGTCACACATGGTCACGCTGCTACAGATAAACTGTGATGTGACCTCTAGGTAATAACCACTCTACCACAGAGGAAAAGTGTGACAAGGCATTAAAATGTGAGAGGAATAGAAAATGTTTCAAATATCTACCTGTATGAGATTTAGAGAGTTAAACTGAATCCAATGACCTATTTCCTGTTGGGAAGCATCTAGATCAATTGACTGGGAGCACATAGCCAAATAAGAATGCTTGAAAATATACCTAGTAGTTTTCATAATTTCTCTCACAAACTCAGAAAAATATTAGTTTATATTTTGGAATGCTGACAAAAAAATCTTTTACCAATAGAGACTTTGTTGGCTGAGATTAATAAATTTAGGCTCTAATAAAATAAGAGACCAAGATTATACAAGGCTTTGGATATATATTTGACAAAGAAACTAAATTAGAACAGAATATAATACTTTGTCCTATTAGAATCTATGTAAAATAACATTGTGCAAGTAAAGTGAATAGCATTCAAAAATAATTTTAAAAGCTTGCTGAACCTATTTCTTCATAAGATTCTTGATGAAAAAGGAAGAATATCAAAGAGAAATTCTATTTTTAAGGTGTGTAATGCAGAAAAGGAAAGCATGGAGATGTTCTAAAATGTCAAGCATTGTTTTCATTATAAATAATATATTCTAGGAGGCTATAGGTAAAAAAGTAATTCTATTCTACACTATCCAATCTTCCTGGGAGAAATTCCAGCAGCGGCCTGTAAAGGAAAACAGATGTGGCAAACCAATTCACAAATTGCAGGTTTGGGAAAGAATAACACTGATTAGAAAATGAAAGTCAATGAAGATTGGAAACATTTTACCTGTTTTCACTTAAATCTTCAATCCTTTTTCTTGCTGGTTTAAGAAGTAGAATACAGTGTAAAGGGGCAGTAGGAAGTACGAGCTATAAATGTTTCAAAATGGCTGCGTTGGCCTGCTCAACGAAATTTTCTATGACTAAAAGTAAATGAGGCATTTGGATAATCTCCCAGTTACAATGTGGTTCACAAAAGTTAAAGCTATCATTTTTTTTATCATGCCTTGTCCTGACATGTAAGATCGACTTCAACTAATTAAGACACAAGTTTTAAAGAAACTATCACGGGCTAATAAAATGATAAGTGACTTGAAATATTACTTGATTAGTCCCCTGCTTTTAATTGAATGTATACCTGTTCCATTTCAGAGTGGTAAACATTGACTGCAATATTAAGGACCCCAAAAAGGAGATGCTTGTTACTTTCACTTTTCATCCAAACCGCCTGTGTCAAAATTCCCAATGGTCATGAACACTCTTCCAGAGTCCAAGCTAAATCATTCACATAACTCCCAAACTATCTTATGAATGAATAGTCTCTTATAAATCAATTCTGACAAGTCAATTCAATTGAAGAACAGAGTTACATTGCTTTGAATTTAAGTGCAGACGATGTTTTGTTGAGTTGTATAACTGAAATCTGTATGGTTTTGTGAACAAATATTACCCTAATAAATCCACTGCTGGGACTATACTCTAAGAATCATGAAACACCAATTCAAAAGAACCTATGCACCTCAATGTTCACAGCAGCACAATTTACAATAGCAAAGTGTCGGAAGCCACCTAAGTGCCCATCAGTAAATGAATGGATCAAAAAACTGTGTTACATTTACACAATGAAATGCTATGCAGCAGAAAGAAAGAAGGAACTCTTACCCTTTGCAATAGAATGGATGGAACTGCGGAGCATTATGCTAAATGAAATAAGCCAGGTGGTGAAAGACAAATACCATATTATCTCATCTGTAAGTGGAACCTAATCAACAAAACAAACAAGCTAGCAAAATATAACCAGAGACATTAAAATTAAGAGCAAACTGACAGTAACCAGAGGGGAGAGGGGAGGGGATAATGGGGGAAAATGGGGAAGGGCTGTCCAGGAACATGTATAAGACACATGGATGAAGCCAAAGCAGGGTAGGATCGAGTGTGGGAGGTGGTGGTGAGTGGGGCTGGGGGAGTGGTGGAGGGAAAATGGAGACTAGTGTACTTGAACAACAATAAAAAAATTATAACTAACTAAATAAATAAAAATAAAGCTTTTGAAAACTAAAAAAATAAAAAAGAAAGTAAAATATGTTTTATGCTTAGATATGTATCTTCTATAAAAATAAAAAATCTTAAAAAAACAGATATTAATTAAATATATCTAAAGATTTTAAAAGGAACAGTTAACTACCCACAACAAATTCTTGAAATCATATTTAAAAGTGTCATACAAAATTTAAATGCTTAAAACTCCAGAAACATAATGTCAATTCTGTAGTCACTAAACTACTGAATTAGTGCCATACTGATATATGAAAGCTAGTAGAACACAACCTCATAAAATGTTTCAAAAACTCGATTTTTTCCCAGTATTTCAACTAGAGACTTAACTACCACCAGTGCACAGGTACTAGATAATGGTGCCAGTGCATTATCTCAGTTAATCCACACACCAATCTTAGAAGGTATAAGAATTCCCATTTTAAAAAGTACCATTATTATCACATTTTACAGATAAGAAACATGGTAGAGCCAATACTCGAACCCAGGCTTTCATATTCAACCCCCCCCCCTGCTCTTTATCTGTATGAAGGTCTGCAGGTGATTTTTCATTAGAGGGATGGGCTGAACTGTACTATCTATGCTCTGTTACAGGACATGACTATCTATTTTTGATAAAGCTAACCCGAATTATGTGCATTAATCTGAGACTACAGGGAATGGCGTGGGAACTCCAGCCAGTAACAGGATTGAAAATTCCCAAATCGCTTTTGTTTACATGTTGGAAATAGTATATCTATAATAAGATATTATGGACAAAAGTACAGCTGTGTAATAAATCTTACCAAAATTCAAATTTATGATTTGATCATAAATTCCTAACAGGGCAGGTCATGGTGGGTAGTCTCGACTCATGCCTATAAAAGTTTTATCTTAACTTCAGCACGCCCTGTCCATTATTCTTGATCCTTAAAGGCCAGAGTAAACTTTTTCAGACCCCTTGGAGGCTTACTCACCCTTTAGGAGACACGTAATCTTATTAACTGTCCTGTATCTTGCTTTCTCCCACTTACGTCTGATCTTTCCTATGTCCCTTCCTTAATTCCAAATGTATAAAAGAAACCTCAAAAACTGTTATTCTGCAGAGCATGTGAGGTCTTTCTCCATGATACACCATCAGTTTGGCTTAAATAAACTCAAATACATTCTTATAAAAATTCTCTACAGTGTTAATGTTTTGTACACTGACAAATACACTATGGTTTTGAGTTATATAACCTCATTGTGGCATTGAAAACCATAGATGAGCTATCACTGTGGTTTTAATCTTTTCTCTGTGTCTGTATATGCCTCTGCCTGCAACCTTCTGCCATTGGTACCAGTGGCTCTCATTTTGACAATGATTCTCAGATTGAAGAAAGAAATGACTTTCATTTTTTCAAAGGACCCATCAGAGGGTGTATGTGCACATCAAATCTCCCTGGGTGACTTTGAGTGACTTCCCTCCTCCTCCTGGGAGGTGTTTTCCCTATCCTCAACATTTAAAATCCTTGATATATGTAGAAATGATAAATAACACACACTGAGTGATTTATCTGAGCCAGACACTGTTGTATGGACTCATTCAATCTTCACAACCAATTTATGAACTATATTAACATTCCTATTTTACACATAAAGAAAGTGAGGCTCAGATAATTTAAGGAACTTACCCAAGGTCACGCATCTAAAAGTAGGAAAGCTTGGCTTTGATCTAGGAAAATCTAACTCCAAAGACAGCACATTTAATCATCATACTGTATTGCCTCTCACTCTTTGGTTGGAATGATTATTTTAAGAAATCACCAAAACAAATGTGAAAACAGCCCTCAAAGTCATAGTAAAGTGATTCAAGCAAAGATTCAGTGAGGAAAATTATCTCATGAATATAGGTCCATTCCAATCTAAAGTGGACCTTGGCTTACAAAAATTCAACTCAGACCTCGGTCTCCCACTTTTTGTCTCTCTAATGTATGTTGATTTTTTAAAAATAATTTTGCCCTTGCTCTAAACAACTGTTACTAAGTAGTCTTGATTTTTCCCAAGTGCCAAAATACCACTATTATATAAATCATGTAACTCTACCATCTTCTTTCTTTTTTAGAATTTAATTTCTCTATTTATTTCATTAAAAATAACATTATTTATATATCACTTATGTGGTTACTTTAAAAACATTTAGAAGCAAAGCATTGTGCAAATCTAAAAACTAGGACTAAATTTAATGACATAAATGAATTTCATAAATATAATATTTAGAAAAAGAAGCCAGATGCAAAGAAGACATACAATGATGTAATTTCTATGAAGTACAAAAACAGGGAAACTGATCCATGATGTTAATGTTTTGAACAGTGGATACCCTTGATGTGGGACCCAAGAGGGTTTCTGATTCTGATACTATTGTGTTTCTTCTTTATCTGCCTGATGGTTACACAAATATTGCCTTTGAAGAAATTCACTGAGATTAACACTTATATTTTATGTACTTTTACACTATCTATGTTATATTTCAAAACAATGGTTTGCATAAAAAGATATATATATCATCCACAATTCTCATTTTCCTAATTGTAATTTAGCACTTTTTCTCTTCCAAAATATATGATTAATGTTTCATTAACAAAGCTAAAAATATTTCTGCATAACACTGTAAAATTGCTATTTTTCTAAATATGAGTTTTAAGTCAAAAGTTATTAAGGTATACTTTATATACATTAAAATTCATCCTTTTTAATGTACTGAACTATGCCTTTTGATAAGCACATACATTTGTGCAGCCATTACCATTATTGAGATACAGAAATGTTTTATTATCCTCCTAGATTTCCTCATACCTTTTTATAGTCAACCTCACGCTTCCCTTCCCAGCCTTTGGGGGACACTGGTTGATCTTCTGTCTGTGCAGTTTTGCCTTTTTCAGAATGCCATATCAATGGAATCATACAGTGTGCATTCTTTTAACTACAGCTTCTTTCATTGAACATGTTTTTAGATCCATCTGTGTTTGTTGTATGTCAGTAATTACTTCCTTTATATTGCTGAGTAGTGTTACAATACATGGGTATACTATATGGGTATTCATACATAGGTTTTTGTATGGACATAATATATTTAATTTTTAAGCTCTAACTTGTACTTGTGCCTGCACAAAATATTTTCTATATTGCCTTTAGTGAATGGTAATTCTGTTACCTGGGCATATACCAACCAGTTCAAAATAATATAAAATCAGAAATTGAATCAAATAACAAATATTTTACAAAAATACATCAACTTTTGTGATTTTCTTTCTTAAAATATTTCTTTTTGAAATCAACTATGGAATTAAGAATGAAATATTCAATGAAAGTTCTAGCTAAAAAAAAATCAAAATTAGTTAATTTTCCTTAATTGTACAAAATTAAAAATAATGATATTAACTAATCTGGATTCCAGAGTCATAATCAATGAAGTGAGAAGAGGTAAGAAATTTGGCTTGAAAAAGTTAAGTGCTAAATGCCTCTTCTTATCTTCCCAATTTAACATATTACAAATTTCACCCAACCAGTTAGTACTTTTCATCCATGACCATTGGGAAAGGATTCGAACGACAAAATGGAAACATGGTAGATGTTACCTAGCATGTTGTGGTAAAGTGGAATGGCCCGTCCAAGGGTAGTAAATGCAGTCATGACTAGTGGGACCGCTACACCTGCAGGCAATTACAGAACAGAAAACATCATTCTCCATTCACAGTGACATGCACACTCATGCACCAGTGCTCACACATGGAGCCTCCAGGAAGAACATGGGAAGCAAGCACACCAAGTACCTATCCATCAGGCCGATGCAGTCTTCAATACTTGAGCCTATGCACCTGCAGAAGATGCAAATTTAAAAAATACAAGGGAAACAATTAGTCATTTAAAAAACCAATAAGAAATGTACCAGTTGTGACAAATTCTTAATTATAGTTATTAGACAATCTTGGAACACCATGAATTTAAAGGCAGTGAGAAGATTATTACTGGATGGATACCCAGAAATAAATTGCAAATACCATCCAAGTGGAATGCATAGAAGCATATTCATGGAAAAGGATGTTTCACTCTATTTCTGTGGATAACTTCCAAACACATATTGCTCATTTCTAATACGTGCCATTCATTTGCATCATTCATAATTATGTCTCGATGAAAAACTTATATTTCAATGGCTGTAATTGGTTTCATGCATATGATTTCTTTGAAAAGCTCTTACATTTAAGTCAAAAACAAAATCAATAAAAAAGGAAACATGAACTATTCAATATAATATAATAACCTGATGCTTAACACTCTTTAAAAATTGATTTGGCAGAAAGTGAGTTGGCATTCTTTAATGTTATTCTCACAGATGCTTTACATAATCACATTATGCCATTCCTTGGTTGTGACTGCCTTTAAAACACACTTATCTTTAAACATGAATTCATTTAAAAAGCAAATTAACTGGTTTCACCATCCTGCAGTTTGTCTTGACACTCTCTTTTAAAGGAGCTGTGCCATAACAAGCAAACAAAAACAGCTTTTCAAACTGCCAAAATATTGAAGGTGGTTAATAACAAATAAATAAATCCTTCCCAAGGAAATGAATAAGTTCAGATCTAGGTAACTAAACAATCTACTGAGATTCACATTTAAGTAAAATAACATAAGTACACAAATCTCTGATGTACATGCCCTAGAATTTCATTTTTAAGTATTCTAGAAATATTGTTTTTTTCCACCTTCCGATTTTCTTGAATTGCTTTCCTTTCCATTTTTTTTTCCATCAAAGAGATAGAACTCCAATTTATTATCAGATTCTTCCTACAGCTATGATTTATAGAACTGTCTAATTCTGTTGGTAATAGAAATGATTTTTCCAAACAAAATTTCTAAAACAGTAAAAGAATGTGAAGTTAAAATTGCTGTATAATGAATAAAATATGGATCATGTATAAGGGCAGGCTGTCCATTATATCTTTAAATAACTAAACGTGGGTGAGCTAATATAACTATGCCTAATGATTAAGTCATTATTTTCCTGCATCAAGAATATGTTGTAACATTCATACTGGGTAAAAAATGGGAATTGTTTTGAGGATTGGTTTGATAGGTCCAGAAAACTTTTAATGTACAGAGATATGAGAAATACATTGTGTACAAAGTTTTTAAAAAATAAGCAAGTAAATAACTACAGCATATAATTTTGAATTGATATTATAATTCCTAATCACAACATTTTCTAAAATGAGAAAATTATGTACTAAAAACATTTCCAAATTGTCTTGTATGTTCTTCTTGGAATTCTATTCTGAAGAATTTATTTTTTCTAGGTCCCTATTATATCTTCCTCAAATGCCTTTATAACCCATGACGAGTTCATAATCTGTGTTTTTATAATAACCTTTGAAACATAAAAATTTGTGAACGTGAAATTAACCTTCAGGAGAAAGTGTGAATAACGACAGACCATTCAGTTTGTTCATTAAAAAACAAAAACAAAAACCTGTGTTGCATCATGCCTACTCAGTGTTCCTACTATTCTAGGAGCTGGAGGGAGAAAAAAAGATGAATTAGACATTTGTCCATTTTTTATGAGCTCACAATACAATGAAGGAGACAGATGTGGAAATAGGGATAGAGAAAATAAGCTAGAGCATGAGACAGGCGCCAGAATTTGAAGACTTCACTTAGCCACATACTTAGTAAAAACCACCAGCAGTTTTCAAAGAAGTAGTGAAATTGCTGGCTTTGTGTCTTATGTAGATCTCTATGTGGGGGCTGGACAGCTGGTATGTAGAAAGACTTGTTTGGCACAGAGATTGTTTTAGTCTATTCAAGAGATGATGGACTAAACCAGGAAAAAGGTGCAAAGGCAAAGAGATGGATTCAAGAAATATCTTGGCAAGTATGGGAGGAAAAGAGGGAAGCTGATGGCTGGTTTGGTAATGAAAGTGGAAGAAAGAGTTAAGAGTGACTCATATTTCTACCATGAAGAATAGTGAAACCATTAGTGAGAGAAGGCAAGAAGAGGACCATCATTCCCTTGGGTGTGCTGGGGCAGAGGGAATGGCTAATTTCAGTTTCGTGCATCTATAGCTTAGTGCTATTCCACAACCCAGCAAGAAATGTTCCTCAGCAGCTGGAAAATGAGTCTGTGGCTGGAGGGTGTGGGTGGGGGCAGAAGGCACAGTGTGATGATCAGTTTTGAAATAACATACAGGAAAAAATTAAAATCATGTAAGTGGGTAACATGGCTGAAGAAGAATCTATAAAGTGAGAAAAGCAGAGACTGAGACTGAGACCCAAGAAACTCCAATAACTAGTCAGTGAAAGGCATAAGATGAGCTCATGTCAGAAGCATGGGGAAATATAATGGAGTATAATGACTAATTACAGTATCCTTGAAGCCCAATCAGAAGGGGACTTCAGGAAATAGGGTGATCATCAGTTTCCAATGCAAAGAGAGGCCTAGTAAAATAAGAACTACTGAGAGTATTTCAGTTGTGATGGTCAAGCTCACTAGAAATTATATTGTGAACTGAGGCAAATTGAAGATAGAGGCAATGGAAAAGGAAAGGGAGGGAAAGAAGGGGCAGGATGTGTGTTCAGGAAAGTTGGTTGAGAGGACTGGGTAGAATATTTGAGATTTGAACATGTTTGTACACTAAAGATGAAAGAAACAATGGAAGACGAAGAGGAATAAGGGTGTGGTTGAAGGGGTGCTATCCTTTGTGAGGACGAGTCAGTATTTTAAGATGCATGTTCTATTTGAACTCTGTCCTTTACATAAGCAACTAAGTAGCACATATAACTTAAATTGATTCAGCAAGACCACAGAATAATGAAAATATTAAGCTTTTGTAGAGTCAAAATCTAAAATGAGAGATTGAATAGAAATATGGAATAATATAACTTTCAACAAAATCAGTGTTCCAAACTAGAAAATTTCTAGAAAGAGCAGAAAGAGAAACTATAATAAGTCAATGTAACAGTATAAAAATATTGAGAATTTCAAATATTGAGCTGCTTAATATTTGTCAGTACTTATCAATTTATAAGCATCTTGATGTACCCATATAACTAATGTAGTGGAGATATTTTGACAAAATCTCCAAATTTTGAAGTGAAAATAGAAGAATATTTAAAAGTTTCCATTGAAGTAGTATAGACATGAATTCCCTAAGCAACACTTCTCTCCTTTTCTCCATCAATGGAAATTATTTCACTGATAAAATAATAAAAATAATTGATAAAATAGGTTAAGATAGAGGAAATTTCATAATATAAAATCATGATTTTAACATGAACAAGAATATTCAATAAAGGTTTTAAAAGATGCCTCACGAAAAACACATATCTCCTAGTCCACCTCTAAAACCCAAAATTAAATCGACATTTATCATGGACTCAATCGGTGGTAGTGAGGAAACTCCCCTTTCCTTATAGTCACATAATTACATAGTAAATTCAGTTCACAAGTCCTCTTTAAAGATTTCTATTTTAAAGATGGAAAACACAAAGTTCACGCCTAAATATTAAATTCTTGCTCACCCTCTCCAAGCGTGGGCAAGTGTCTCTAATGGAAGGCTATAAATGGTAGGAATAGAAGTTTACTGGACTCACACTTCCTAGTGGCTCAGAGCGGTGCCCTGCCCACTTCTGAACCTGGCTGTCACCAGGTATGATGCACGGGTGTTTAAATGAGAAAGGGCTGCTAAAATAAAATTTTTTTAGTCAAGAAAAAAAGAGATAACACTACTCCCCCCCCCCAGGCATATTAGTGAAAAAGCTCCTGTTAGGTGCTAAATGGATAATCTGTTTTAAAGGTGTCTAAAGAACTTATTAGAGCCGATATACATAATGCACTTTTAGATTAGCAAAAGTGCTCTTAAGGCATTAAACAGATAATTTTATTTTCAGAAAATCATTAAACAGTATTCAGAGTAAGAACTTTTCTTCTTTAAAAATTGTGATTTGAAAGACTATTTCCATTAACTTGGCTCTTGAATTATCTAGCTGACATAATATTGGCATATAAAAGAAAAGCTGTTTTCCAAAGTGGAGCTGGCCTGGTGAGCTCACACTTACTAACTAATAGGTCAGTAATTACATGTGCTTAAGAATAAAAATAGTCACTCGTCCCATCATCTTGCTGCCCCAGTGATCCTTCAGCCTGCGAAGTGCACTCCGTTGCTCCAGGGAAGGCAGCCGAAGCACAGTGCTGCACAGCTGTACTGTACAGAGGGGCACGCGGGAAAATTTGGAATTTCTGAATTCTGTAGTGTGGCTAGGGCCACAGAGCTTGAGTGCAGTGAGCGAACCCGGATGATATATATGGAGGCTATCAGAAAGAAGATGGCAGTAAACGAAATAAAAACAAAAACAAAAATCCTTCAGAACTGAGTTAGTCATTCCAGAATCCATGTACCTTGGAAGATGCCAGGGAGTGCAATATTCGAATTCTGTCTAAGCATCATTTTGGAGGAGTGAATTTGAAAACATCCTTCTATTCACTGGGAGTTCCCACCTGATCTGGTCAGATTCATTCCCTATTACACCTGCCTACTCCCCTTTGGCCATCTAGCATTTGTGACTGTGGGAAATTGATCTCTTCATTGTCCCCGCTTCTACTTCCACAATATATGCTTTCTTTTATTTTATAATCGTGATTCAACAGGGCTGAGGGGAAGACACACCAGCCATACATGCAGACTACGGCTCCCTATGATCTCACTTTCATTTCCCTAATGGCTTCATTGTAATTAGATTTGCAAAAACAGCAAAAGGCCTCATTTTGAATGGCAACAGCTGTTGACATCAACATTATATTAAATAATTTACTGGTTTAATTTTAGCTGCAAAACAATAAAACCCTCTTGTGGATGATTATTTTAGCCAGCAGAGTTTTCTCTTTCGGTTGCTGATGCTTCTGCTCCAGCGGTGCCAGTTGTTTCTTCATGAAATACTCTTAACCCGAGTGTGCCAAAAACTCACAAGGGGAGCAGTTTATTCCTGCTAGTTTTCTTGAAGCATACTGTCTGTGTGAGTATTTCAGGATCCTCAACCTATGGGTTTATGTCTAAACCACTGAGTAGGCATTAGCCTTTCCAAGCTGAATTTGAATTTGAATGGCACGCTATGACTTTACCTTTGAGGATCTGCCACTTCACAGAATGACTTAAGCTGATTTCTTGACCTGCAGGAAATTAACAGCGTCTGCAAATCGATGTCCTCTTGGTAGAAGAGAATGTTGCTTGCTTCATTTCTTCAATATCCCCTAAAAGCTAGTCCTTAATCTGGCAGAAAATCTCTTTATGGAATCTCAAGCTTTCCTGCCAGATATAAAGTAAGCAAGACGATTCTCAACAAGTGCATGTGTTTGTACGTGTGTGTGCACATGTGTGTGGACACTTGTAATGGACAAGGGGTTTTATGGACACAAGGGGGATAGAGCATGAGAAACTGCTCTGGTTTCTGAAAGTATTCACCTTCTGCAGGAAAGAAAAAGAAAAGACCTTACTAACATGTAGATTTGTTGAAAAAATAGTTGCTGGCATTTATTAGATAGCCGACATTAGTTCCTTTGTAGTCCAGTGCTTTTCTTCTTTCTGTTATGTCTTTGTTTTCAACTGTTATAAGTCTCAAGAATAAATCTAAGTTTTATTCATTTTATAAGATGTAGTTTTGAAAAACAGAAAAATGTGTTGCCCAATCATTGAACAAAAAATCAGAAAAAAAACTCTACATCAAACAAAAAAAATTATGTTACAAGTCAACCTACAACAAAATTACTTTCACAAAAAGCACTCATAACTTTATTAAAATACATATTACCATGTTCCCTGATTTTTCTGCTACCATTACTTTTGCTTATATTTTCTTGAAGGAGTAATCCAAGGCAGTATTTACCAAAGAGGTATTAAACTATGCCCTGAACTGGTGCTAGCAACAAAGAAGCAGAAACAGAAAACCTATGTTGAAGATTTACTAAGCACACAGCTCAAAAGTATAATCACTATCTTTTTTTTTTTGAATGACTTCAATCTCCAGTAAACTTGAAAGAATTGTTACACTCCATATAAAGTATACCCAACACCAACTTCATGAAGTTATCAATAAAACAGTTCTAGTTAAGTGTTCCACAGAAATACTTCAAAGGGCATAAGTTTGATTCCTGAAGCCATTTTCTTAGAAAGGATCTTGCTTAAAATCAATGTACTGAACATAAAGACAAACAGAATTTTGTGTGAGAACACTACACATGTTGAAGGCTGTGTCAGGGAAGCAGGCCCATGAGTGTCCCTTTGGATTAGCAACACTGAATTCAAGTGCAAGTCCTTCTCAGCAGGGATGCTTACCCTTGTGTGCAGTTTGGATGGCATGGGTGGCACTCCCGATCCTGGTCAGCATATTTGAATATGAAACTGTTTGCCCCCTGTAAGCCGTCTGGACATTTTTCCACACAGTTGGGGCCATCCTTAAAGTGGGAGCACTTTGTACAGTTGTCAGGTCCCTGAAGTGTGAAAAACAAAATAGACAAGGAAAAATGGGTGCTGCATGGGACTTTGTTTTCTGAGACTTTACTGGGTGGGCTGTACTCTTCTAGGGAACTGGAGAACATTTTCAGCAACACAAAAGGTGATAGAGCTATTGTAGCCTTTTGATCACCAACTCTTACAAGGACTTTTGCAGAAGAATATCAGTGTTTTCTTTCTGTCATTTAGTCCTGGCTGTAGTAAAAAGCAACCATGTTTGATGACAACACTTTTTCCCCGGGGGCATTTATCACAATCAGTGAAAATATGTTATATTTCTTCCTAAATAGTCAATGAGGAAAAGAAAATAATAACAGTCAATGAGGAAAAAGAAATTACATAATACCAAATTTCATCTCAAAGTAAGATATTAATTCTGGTTGTCCAATGACTATACAAATGACAAATATTAAAATTTAATATGGTTGAATTACCAGGAATTAGGCAGTTTAGGCCAATAAAAGTTAATTTCTAAATTATTCTCAATCTCAGTCAGCTTATGATAATGCTAAAAGCAATATAATGCTAATATTTAGGGATTTTACTAAATCACAGAACAATACTGAAAGCCATAAAAAGATACATTCTGGTGGCCAAATATAAAAAAAATAAAGTAAAGATAAAGTAAATATGTATGAAAAATTAATGCAGAAACATATTCAAAACAGATAATATGAGTATGGTTAATTTAAATAAAATTAACTCATTTTAAATATTTATGTTTATATATACAATAATTTTCAAGTATGTAGGATGTTAACAAGCAATATGCATCAAATATATTAAATACATCTAAATGTCATAGTAAAAGAAAAATTTTAAACTACAGTAAACATCTAATAATTTTACGAAGAAGACTAATTTGCATTTGGTATGGGGGACACTGAACATGCAAGAAATGAGTAGTATATCCTCCAATCATTTTGAGAACATTTTGTTTACAAATGATATTTTCTTGAAAGATGCCAATGTTTCTACTCATTCAGTTCTTTGGAAAATATTACTTGCTTGAGATTTACTTTCAGTTCTCCTTTTTGAACATCATATTGTCTTGGGCTTCCTCTTTGACCACTTCCTTGGAATTTTTTTCCCTGATCCATTTCTCCCTGAAACCTACACCCGCATAATTCAACAGTTATGACAGGTCATATTGATTACAATTTATAGAGCTAAGATGTAGTAAGTATAGCAGGAGATAATACATTTTGTTAGGTTTATAATTATGAACAATGTGGATTTGGAAGCCAAGAGCAAGCAAACTTCATACAGAGCTAGGTATTGGGTGGGGAGCATGGGGATCGGTCCATTCACGGGAGTGCACTGCATTTTTCCATAAATGTTAACCACAGAGCAGGCAGACTTTGCAATCTGGTAACATAAGGTATCTGGAAATTAAGAAATATAATATTTTTAATGCTTAAAGACAGAGGCTGCTAGTAAAGAATAGTAGTGTAAAACAGTAAAAGTAATCTTAAAGATGTTTCTGGAAATCCTGAGACTGTTGAGGTTCAATCAGGCACAGACACCTGTCTATTTCACTATTTTGGTGTGAGACTTAGAGCTTTGACCAAAAAAAAAAAATTCTATGACACCTAACCCCTATTCAAACTGAAGAGTTTGCTATTGGCAACTCCTTATTTCCTACCAGAAAAGAATACTTCACATGCTTCCAATTTTAACACCTGCTCAAGGGTACTTAGGCATGTAATGCCTTCTATTATACAAAATCATTTACTGTGCAAGTATGCTCAGTGGCATGACTTATTGTACAAGACAAGGGATGTGCTGATTTTTTCTTGCAGAATACAAGAATAAAACTTACGATGAGTAAATTAGGCAGCTATAGTTGCAACTAGAAATCAGAAATGATTTTTCTATCTCAGAAATGGAGATCACATGGAGGGTTGGTTTTCAGTGCGCAGAGGGAAGAGGGAGGATGGAGGAAAAGTTACAGTGAAAAAGAAGTATAATTGGTAAGTACAAAATAGACAAAGGGAGGAAATGGAGAAGCCAAAGAACTTGGCTTGGACATGAACTAAGCGGGGAGAATGATGGAGGGAGGGGGGTTACAGGGTGGAGGAGAATAAAGGGGAGAAAATATGAGACAACTATACTAGCATAATCAATGAAATATACTTAAAAATAAAATAAGATTATTGTAATATAAAATAATGTCCAGGTAAAATCAGAAGATATGAAAATTATGAAATTAAAATTTAATTCACATTTAAACTTTAAGTACACTATAAGATTAATCCTTTTTTATTTTTCTTTGTTTAAGTATTTTTTATTTTGATACAAAACCTAGTACTCTAAGCTGACTTAACTAAAAAATGTCCTGTCAGATCTCAAAAGAAATGAAATGTACTGTTTCTCCATCTCATTTCAATAATAGAGATTTAAAGAAATATATGTGTCTAATGCTTATTATTCTGTCATTATATTCCCAAAGCTTTTAAGAACCTAGGTTCAGTCAATGAACTGATAAATGCAATAATTAATAATAATAATAATAATAAACAGAAGCGAAAGCAATATTCTTCTTTATTTCTGATTTTAAGCCACACCTGGACTCAATAATCTAGACAGAAACTATAATAAACACTACATTCTGATGGAAACACTACATTTTTTATTCTCAGCGACAATTGGTGTTTTTCTCTAGTAGCTACTATAAGAGACAAAGCTACTTTTCACAGGTATCCAATTCTCTTTCACTTCCAGCCACAGGGGATTTTGATATTCTCCTCTCACCAGGGGTGAGGCATATCTTGCTTCGGACAATGTAAATAGAAGGGATTTATGAGACTGCCATTGCTAAACCCTCCAGCCTCCTCTTTCCCTGCTGCCATGGATCAGGGACTCCGTGTAGAGGGGAAGGTATCATAAATTAATAGCATCTTGGGGTGCTAGATCATTACATGGAAGTGGGCTGCCTTAGAACCTTTTCCAGACTTACAGTGCATTTTACATAAAAAAAAAAAATGGGAGTGTTTTCCTGTAAGCTACTATAAAATGAGGACAGCTACTTTAGTTTTCATGAAAATATATTTTAAAAATCAGTTCTGTCCCCCTATCTCTTCTCTTCTTCTATCTCTCTGGCTTATATTTTGGTTGCCTAAAAGTTTGACTGATTTCCTTACTTTTCTTTCTTCTCACATGCCATCCCTTATCCTTCTAAATAGTACAGGAGTGGTGAAAGAGGGGCAGGAAGAATAAAAGGGTTAAAGAATAAATAATAATAGTAAAATAAAGAAGACCAAGTGCAGACAGACAAGGATACAAAAGCAAAGGCCTCCTCTATTTCAAATCTATCCGTCTTAAGAGTATCCTGGATTTCTGTTGTACTTAAATAGAATAATAGCATCCTATTTTATATATAGGTGTCATATCCAGAAAGCATGTTATCCTTATTACACTACAGATATTTTTGCCTGGGGTAAAAAGGGATGAAAAGAGGGTAAAATTTAGAGTCAGAACTTTTACAATTGAGTGTAAGTTCCACACCACACTGGCTTGTTGACTTTTTGGTGTAACTTGATAATAATTACACGTTCAGTTTCTGTATAGTTTAAATGAAGAATGTGATGGTATGCACCATACATAAATGTTTGGTACACATATTTATATACATAAATATGTAAATAAATAAATAAATAAATAAATATATGTATAAGATGTTATTATCAAGAAAACATTGACAGATCAGAAAGGTGTGACTTAAACAGAATTAATCATGAGGGAATTCCAGCTGGCTTTATGACTTTTTCCCTCTATCTCATCTCAGTGTAGGTCTCATAGAGAATTTTCCAGAACCTCTTGGATATCCAAAGTGGTATATGCCTGTTTCACGGCACACAAAACCTCCTCTTCTCTGGTTGTGATAATCAACCTCAGAAATAGGCAAAAACCTAATAAGAATTGTCATGGTTGAGAGCAAGCAACCCCCTAATGAGAGCAAATTAAGGCTATTGTTTGAGCTCAGTCCTGCCAGCTTTTTAGAGAGCAGAACCTAGAAGACATGTGTTTGTACCTGCTGAGCATTTCAAGGCTTACTGATCAAGTAATCAGGGAGGTTTCCCTGATTCTGTTCTCTGATCTTTCATAGATGCTGATTCAGCATTATCAAACTCTCCCTACTTTTGCCTCCTCTTATCTCCAGACATACCAACTCACAACTGTAGGCCTGGGTATTGTTTTCTCTACTTTCTAAACCAGCAACTCTCAACCTTTTTCATCTCATGACACACATAAACTAATTAGTAAAATTTTGCAGCCCACCAAAACATATATTTTTGCAGATGTGACCAAAAATAGGTATATTTTGATTCATTCACATTGGATGTCTATTGTTGTGATGGCTAATGTCACTTTTTTATTGGACAATCTAAGGGAAGAGAGGTCAGTGCCTCTGACTAAACAGTCGGGTATTGTATGTTTTACACATTCTTGCAGCACACCAGTGTACTGGCACACACCAGTTGAATAATCATTGTTCTGAACATACTAATGCATAGTTTTATCCCTGGTTAGTGATTTTTAATTTATGATCCAACAGTGCTGTCATTAGAGAATCAAAATGATGTCCTTCAAACACTTTAAGAAAAAAAAGAAAAGAAAGCCACTCTTAAAGACACAGACAATAACTGTATGGTGATTATCAGAGGAATAGGGGGGTGGGGGAGTTAGAAGAGGGCATAATGGGGATAAAGGGTGATGGAAGGAGACTTGATTTAGGGTGGTGAGCACACAATACAATATACAGGTCATGTTCTATAGAATTGTGCTCCTGAACCCTACATAACTTTTTAACCAATCTCACCCCAATAAATTTAATATAAAAGTAAAAAAAAGTTCAAAATTAATAAAAATACCTGTTTTTCACTCTTTTAGTTAGCATATAATTTTGAAAATGGAAAAGACACTAACTTAGAAGAGTTTTGTATGTGTATTCTGTAAACTGCCTTAATTCTTTAAAATAACAAAAGAATTATAGACAAATTCTTGATTACTCTAATTATACATTTTCAAAGTCTCGGTCTGTCTAGGAGAGATTTTATTATTCTGTGACTTATGGTCAAGAAGGCACCTAAATACGTTAGTTTTTAAAGAAGTCATATTAATAGCTTGATTTGCTTTGAAACCATTTATATCCCTGTGTTGTTTCACGACCTTCTTTCTAGGCTCTGAGCTTCTCATGTCGCAAATACATTGTATCTCTCTTATTCTTCTTACTGGGAAAGAAAATGACTGCCTATGCCTTTTGCATCCTTACTTGGAGATCATTACATATTAAACTACCTTTAAAAGTTTGGTTTTTCAGGCCAATCACACCACTCCTTTTCCTCAGAGGTCTGATTTTCCAAGCTTAATCATCCTGTGGTAGCCCTCTGAGCTGTCCAAGTTCTCCACATCCTTCTTTAGATGAAGTTCCAGTATGGCTCACTGGGGTTAATGTGAGTTTGGAGGGCTCAATTATATGTTTTTTCTAAGCTAACTAAGTGCAGAATAAGCACTCTGGCAGAAACACTGATACAATTTAATTTTAAAATAAATTTTTATGGAAACTTGTTGAGCTCTTGACTATACCCAAATGTCGCTCCTCAAGTCATTTACTGAGAGATGACTCAATACACAAATAAAATGGAGATTTGTCTAAAGAAGGATGAGTATGACACTTTGGAATGACAAACTTATATGGACCTTTTTGTCAAGAGAAAACCTGAATGGTGGGACCCAAAAGGAGGTCTGAAAGGTAACTATCATTTCCTCTGTAAGGTTAACTTCAAACTGTGAGTATAAAGTCATCCATGAAGACTTTCCTGATCCCACAGCTCTCCTTGGGTTCTCATCCCTCAGATTTTCTCTTTGCCGTGGCATTTATCACACTGCTTTGGACTCCAGTTTGTATTTGCCTTCCTCCTTCTTTCAACTGTCCTTCACATTGCCATCATAGTTAAATAATTAAACACAGAATGTATTACAGTTTACCTCAAAACAAGAACTTTCACATTTGCATAACTTTGCATGTTTTTGCATTCCAGATTTTAATTCAAAGCATAGCTCAAACATCACTTCTCCATGGCCTTTCTCGATGCTCCACTTTCCATCCCCAAAACAGACTACCTTCTCCTTAACTGCATTCCTATAACAATTTATACATATTAATAATTTATCAATTATTTGGCTTCAATTTAATTACTTGTGCATCTCTCTTTTATTTTCAACACTGTGTAATCTTCAGGGCCAACTCCATATCTTCTTTCTGAATACATGATCTGGCACATAAGCATTTAAGAAATTGAATTTTGAATATTATATCTCCATGACTATACTCATGCCTTTTAAGGGTGGAATACCAAATGCGATTCCCCACAGCATGCTGCAAATATCTATTGAATGTGTGGTTAAACAATAAAGCAGTGACATAGACATTCATCCATGAAACGGAATAAGCCAACACAACCACAGATGTCCTCAAGCTTACCGGTCCATGGCACGTGAGGATGCCGTCTTCCATCTTCTCACACTGGGGGTCACACTCCACACAGATGGAGCCGTTTGCAAACTCCCGAAATTCGCTGTGGAAACATCAGCTGCATGAGGTGGTGTAAGCAAACAAGCTGTCAACTTAACAAATGAAGTAACATCTGCTGAGAGTCCTATTGGCAGAGTAAACTCTAGAGTTTGTTTCTCTCTGTGCCAGGAGCATCGGAATCATTTCTCCGAACATCAAGGAATGCAAGTTCTCCATTAGGAGAAGAGACAAACTGCAGCCAGATGGCTCTCCTTGCCCTCCACTGGGTTCAACGATAGACTCATTCAGGAAACCTCTCTCTTGTGAGAGAGATTACAGACGACTCAAAACAAAGTATAACTCTTCTGATGACTGGCAGAATTGGTTTTAACTTCTTAAGTAAGGTTGTCACCGCTGGTCTCTCTCTAAAATTTTACTCTTCATGAGAGCTCTGCTTTTTAAACTCTGAAAGAACCATTGTCTTTTTCTCATTGCTAAGTTACATGAATGTTCCCCATTTTTGTCCTTCAAATCCCAAGACTCTTTAATTTATTTTTGGTGAAACTTCAAAAACTGCTTTGATTTCGTTTCTTCTTTTAAAATATATGCCTTAGAGAATTAGAGAAAATATCTTTTTTATGGCAGGTTTTATTTTCTTAGACTACTGATCTAATATCACAACATCTTTTTCAGTTTAAATTCTCTTTGAAGTAATGCTATATGATGTAAAATAAAAAATAGTTTAATAGTAACATTCTAACTTTCTAATTAAGAAATCTGGGTTGATGGTCATCCCTTCGCACTATGGCTATTTATGATCTACTCTAAAATTTTCATTTTACTGATTGAGTATTAGTCATGTACAATATGTTTAAGCCACTGTACTCCTACTAATGTATGACTGGATGCAGTACTGGGTGAAGATAATTTGGAATATCAGTTTTGAGTCATCAACAAAATGTCTAAATAGTTATAGCTACTGTATCGTTCTGTGCCTTTGTATTACGATGCACCATGCCAAACTAATAGCATTGCAAATATGATAATTTTCAATTAATTAGGTGATAAATTAAAATTTATTTTTCTCTTGAGTGAAATATTTACTTTTTTATACTGAAATATCTCATTTTGTTACTGTAAAGCCTTAATAAATGAGAGAAGTCCAAAAGTTGGGCTCTATTTTCTGTTGTTGAGATTAAAACTACATCTACTCCAAGGCAAAATAATTAAATTTGATTTCTTGAATGAATAGGACACATCAATAGTTAAGTTATGGATGAATGCAAATATTTACATGGATTTTACATTTTTAACTGAGGTGTTGGCATGCTATGGATTAAACATTTTATGAACTTTCTTAAGTTTAAAATCTCAGTTGTATTAAAACTGATTTTCTTTAGCATGTTTCATCAACACGAGTGATATAAAATACTCAACTAGGAAATCTTTGAAACATAAATGGAAAAATGACTTAGTATTGGGGCTGGGGGAGTAGCTAAATTGTAGAGATTCAGAAATGTTATCTGTTTAATGAAATTACATAACAGTTACAGCAATGCCTGTGTCATCAGTGAATTCCTCTGTCTACAGCTTTCTAGGGTGACTAAAGGGTTATGGTACTAAATAAAGGCCATACTTTTTATGACACTAAAATATAGGTCATGTTTATCTTTCTTTTCTCCTAAATCTCCTTTCCCACACACAGAGTTGAGGTAAAGGGAATATGTGACTAAAAAACTCATAGAGACAAGCTAGCTGCCTTTTCTTCTCTAGACTGATTTCCATTTGTAGGGCTTCTGACTCTCTTCCTCTCTGCCCCCAGAACAGGTTCTCCTTGCAGTTTCTCTAACTCCTTGTTATCATTACTGTCTCCATCACGGCCCTTTTTCTTCCAGCTCCTCTAGTGATTCTACTATGACTTTGCCAGTCATAGTATACTTTCTCGCTATGACTTTCACTTGAATCTGACCTAACAAATCACAGTCTACTGAGCATGAGCTTTGCGCAGAGAGTTTTTTACTATTTGTGTTTGCTGCTATACATTTTTCAGTGTGCTGTGTGCCTGCTATCTTAGCCAGTCCTACCATTAATAGCAAATACTTTGAAGTCAAGTCTTCCCTAATTTAAATCCGAGCATTCACACTAATATTTCCAGAACTTAAAATCCTTAACTTCTCTAAGCTTTGGTTGTTTAAGTATCCTTTATAAAGGGGAAAAATAACATTTCAGGGAAAGGTTTTGATCATTAATTGTGAAAACACTTACAAAGAGCTTAGACTGGCACTTGTTTTGATTTTTTTGTTTTATTCTAAAAGTTTCAGAAGTATTTAATCACAATGCCAGATAAGAACATTTTAAAGATCCCACTGTAATTAGCTTTCTCTTTCATTTTGATTGCTTGTGCATTGTAGTTAAGAGTTGGCAAAATCCAGGGACTCAAATTATTTGAATTTGAGTATGAATAGCCAGAAGTTGACTAATTTTCTTCTAACCTTTTAAAAAGCTCTCTATTTAGGATTGCTTCTTATATGATAATCAACCTCTTTTATACATATGTGAATAAGATTTTGGTAAATGTCATACTATATTTGTGTTTAATTTTAGTAGTTTTTCAGGTGACGGTTCTACCTAACCATTTAGTCAGCCCAGATTAACAGACACAGAAATAGTAACAATTTTAATGGTAAGAATTTTAAGAAAATTTGTTATCTATCTTCTCATTTCATAACCACAACTATTTTATGAAGTTGACAGCATTACTATTCTTATTTTCATATAAGAAAACTGAGTTAACAATAATTAGCTTATTTGTCTATGGTTGGGCATTTCAACTAGGAAGTGATGAAGTTAGGCTTTGAACTCACGTTTCTTCAAAGGCTGTCTTAACCATCAGGCAACGTTAGAAGAAATTATCCAATACCACAGGACTGGAGATGGGGTAATGTATCATGTTTGGGCAGGCAAGATTCACGTGAGATTCTTACAAGATAATATCATTTATTATCTTTTAAATTAACTCTGTGAGTATGGTTTTCTAGGGCCCCATTACTACTGCAACATACATGAAAAACATTACATTTCCTTAATACATTTGATTTAATGATCATGGTAAATGTCGAATATTTAGAAAGAGTCTGGTAATTATTGTTGTTTATTTAGGAAACAGTATTTTTCCTTTGCTTAGTTTTCGCTGTTTTGCCAGTTGAGACAGAGGATGGGGTACACATCCACATATTTATCAATTTTATATTTCTGATAGGTTTAAAACTAAAATATTAAAGAAAAGCAAGGGCATCCGGAAAGGAAGACAATGAACACGATGCCCTGTGTAACAGTGTGGGCTTGGCTCTTCCGCACAGTTTGACTGTGGGCAACACTGGTTCCACCAGCTCTCACTGACTGGAGTTGCACGTACACATTTTAATTCACTGTTAGTTTAACCTTCGCTTCACAGAATCAAAGTCTATTAGTTTCATTATAGTGGCATGGATTGCCACACGCAAATAACCATATTTGACCAGAGGTATTTTATGTACAGAAAATATCACACTTTCATAATAATAAATAAGCATGACCACATTTCAATGAGACAAACAGCACATAATTTGTTATTGATTATGAAATTTATGAGCTGATTGTACCTTACAAAATTATAAGCTGATATTTTCCTGAAAAACTATCAAATTATTATTTAAAGATTTTATACTTTAAGAAAAATTAATCTTTTTCCACAAAATTCCTTGAACAGGATTAACTGTGGTCATTCTTCAAAGAAGAGACATATCAATATCCTTATGATTCAGATATTTCTATCTTTCTGCTGTAAAATACAAAAGTATAATGTTACCTGGGATCATGAAAATAGTGGTTAAAATGAGACAATTCGTGGGGCAGAAGACATTAAATAAAGAAATTCAAAACTACCCTTTTACAAAACTGTTGCAAGTACATTCTGTGAGCAATATTAAAAAAATTTGACTCAGGGACAGTACGAAAAAATGTATTATCACACTAATGAAGGACAACCACGATGCGTGAAATGGTATGTGATGATAAAGAGATTTTATGAGTATATAAAATGGCAGGCAGCAAGGTATATACTAGGTTTTATTGTAGTATTAGAAGAAATTTAAGACACTTGACTTAAAATATTGCTTAGGTTATCTTTAGAAAGTGGCAGAACACTTAGAAAAACCTATTCAAGTAGAAACTATGAGGGTAGTTTTTCTATAGGACTAAGCAGTTGTCAGAGACATAGAAATGCGCACCATTCCTAACACCAAATCAAATAGACATGCAACCTAAATTGAAAAAATAAGTTATATATAATTGTAGATGACTATTGATAGATAGTGTGAGAAAATAGATTATTGGGACATATAAAGGAAAGATCACTTATAATAATCCTTTTTATAAGAATAGGAATATATTTTTCAATTTTGCTTAAGAGAAATTTCAATATTTTGTTAAGAATTATCTATTTTGTTACATGTTATTTAAATGTAAATAAACTCAATATATACTTGGACTTGTTATTTCAAATAATATAATTTTCTCTTTAATTAATTTTCTATAAGTTGTCTCCTTTGTGCAACAAAAGCTCTCCTTGAAAAATCTCGGCCAGGACAGCCATACTAAAATTTTACAATTTTCTTGGCATTTTAAAATCTGAACCGAACAGCACCTCAAAGGTCAGGGGGGACAGGCGACATGTGGGATGCCTTACCCGTCATAGAGATTACAAGACTCGATGCAGTTCCGGCCCCTGCTGAAGCGACGGCAGGACAGACACTGGTCTGGCCCGGGGCCCCAACAGCCATCGCTTGAACACAGATGGTTGCAGACCATTCCTTCAGCAGCTGAAAAACACACCAAAATCAAGAGGAAGTAAACAAAAGCTGGTGTGAAAACCTACAAGTTTAATATACACCTTCCAAGGAAAGCCATCTCTGTGGGAGTTTGATTGAAAGAGGTCTACGGCAGACAGCTTCGGTAGCCCGTCTGGTCGCCGCGACTCACGGTCTCTGCAGCTTCCTCGTATTGCGGCGCTCGGTCACTGTGTTTGTACAGCAACAGTGCGCTTTTAATAAAACGGAACAACTGTCGGTTGTCTATGTCTAAACTCTACGGGGCACATGTGAAAGAAATTAACCCTCCCATTAAGGAGAGGACAAACCGCGCCTTTCTGAAGCCCACCCTTTGTTCCACAATCACACCAAACTTTTGGCTTTGGTTCCATACAACAGCTTCATGAAGAAAGAGAACAAATGATGCATGTTATAAAACAGGAATAATATTAAAAGAGGAAATGGATAAAAAAGCAAATATATGGCAAACCAAGAAGGGGAGGAAGAAATAGAAATAAAATACTGTACAAGTTTACTGGTGTCTGCTGTATTCTGACGAGGCATTCTGATTTGCATTTCCCAAATGATGAAAGATATTGATTTTTTGATGATGAACCTTTAACTTAATTTTAATGTGATTATTTGATATCCACATACCTTGTTTTGTGAAGTGTCACCAAATCTTATGTCCATTTTATATTGGATTGGTTGTTTTCTTAGTATGGAGTATTGAGAGCTCTTTCTATATTCTGTAGATAGTTCCTCCCAGTCAGCTTTGTCTTTTCCTACTTTGAACACTGCCTTTTAATATGAACTTTTAATTTGGTTGAGTACAATTCATCAATTTATTTTTTATGAATTGTGCTTTGGGTATCATATCTAAGAAATCTTTGTCTAACCCAAAGTAACATAGTTTTTCTCTGATGTTTTCTTTCAGAAGTTTTAGGAGTGTGGGTGTTACATTTGATCCATTTATCCATTTTGAGCCAGTTAGTGTGTATGGTATTGTGTTAGGGTTCTTCAGAGAAACAGAACCTGATTTTAAAATACTGAATTAGACTTCTATCCCTGTAATAGATCCCACTTGGTTATGTTTTATAATCAGTTTTACATATTGCTGAATGCTATGTGCTACCTTGAGAGATATAATAGTCCATACTTTTAATTTTTCTGTGGCATACGATACTCTTTGTTCATATTTGGGTGCTAATCTTCAAAGCTATCATGCAAAGTAGGAATGTTCATTCATTGTATAGATGGGCAGAGGCTCTGAGAGGCTGAGATGCCCAAGGCCACAAGTGTCAGAGTAGGGGTTAAAGCACCATTCTGCCTCCTCTCTTTACTACCCAATAGGGATGAAAGTCCCAGCTCCCTGTCATGCCTGACACCACCTGGTGGGAAGGTGGGCATCACATTACAGCCCAGTGAAGGTGGAAAGCTGGGAAGCCTAATATGGAAGGCTGGCTGATCATTTCCTCCAAAGTAAAACCAAGGAAAGTATTTCCACACAGCACAGAACAAAAGGCCAAGGATGCTACCTCTTTGAAATTCTTAAGAGAAAAGTTTTTGATCAATGCCAAGAATTCAACAGCCCTTGGACCTCCTCCCTACGTGGAAAGGAGTAGGAGGCCTATTCAATAGCTGACAGTACACAAGGCCACTATAAACCTCTCTAAAGAGACTTTACTGATGAGTTATTAGGCAACCTTTAACTTTCTCTGTGTTTTCTCTGGAATCTGTGAAATAGATTTTTCTTTATCTCATCTGAATTGTCCTGGTCTGCTAAAAATTTATTGATGAAAGGAAACTTGACTTGGGGTGGTGAACATGCAATACAGTACACAGATGATGGGTTATAGAATTGTATACCTGAAACCTATATAATTTTTGTAGTCCTCACCCAAGGACATGTTTATTGACTTTAGAGAAAGAGGAAGGGAAAGAGAAGAGAGAAAGATCTATGTGAGAGATAAATATTGATTGGTTGCCTCCAAAATGTGCCCTGACTAGGGATAATCCTCCCAACCCAGTTATGTGCCCTCACTGGGATTTGAACTCACAACTTTCAGTTGTAAGGGACACCACTCCAACCAAATAAGACACCTAGCCTGGACTGAAACCTATATAATTTTATTAACCAATGTCACTCAATAAATTCCATAACAATAAAAAATAACAAAAATATTAGAGAGATAATACTGTTTGGTATTTTGACCTTTATAGATAATATTAAACTTACGTTCATTAAAAGATGGGCAAGTGTAACTAATGGATCTTGTCACTGTGCTGCATGTGTAAAAACCTTGAAGCATGTGCAATTATGGCCAACATTTATTTTTTCCAGCTTTATTGAGATAAAATTACTTACTGTGTAAGTTTAAGGTGTGCAATGTGATCTGATATATTTATATACTGCAAAATATTTACCACACTAAATTTAGTTAATACATGTTTTATCTCAAATAGTTACCCATGTTGTTATTGTTATGTTGAGAAAATTGAACCTGCATTCTCATAGCAATGTTCGAGTGTGCAATGCAGTATTGTTAACTATAGTTACCGCATTGTACCTCAGAACCTGGAACTTATTCATCCTATAAGGGAAAATGTATACCCTTTGACCCACATCTCATTCCCACCCTTCCCCCACTCAGGACCTGGCAATCACTACTTTACACTCTGTTTCTATGAGGTGTATGTTATATATTCCACACAGAAGTGAGATAATATACTATATAACTTTCTCTGTTTGACTTAATTAACTTAGCATGATGCCCTGAAGATCCATCCATGTTATCACAAGGGTAGGGTTTCCTTTTTTTTTTTACGAGGGAATAATATTTCATCCTATCTATCTACCTAATCACATCTTTATCCATTCACCTGTTCACGGACTCTTATTTTATTTCTATATTATAGCTATTGTGAATCATGCTGCAATGAACATGGGAATAGGGATATTTTTGAGATCCTGACTTGATTTCCTCTTGCAACTTCACTAGAAGTGGAATTGCTTTGTCATATGGTATTTTTTTTTTAATTTTTGAGGACTTTCCATGTTGTTTTCCATAGTAGATGTACCAAATTAGAACTCTTTTCCCCACATCCTCACCAGCACTTCTTATCTCTTCTCTTTTGAAAAGAGCCATTCTAACAGGTGTGAGCTGATATCTCATTGTGGTTTCAATTTTATTTTCCCTGCTGATTGGTGGTGTTGAGTACATTTTCATGCAAGTGTTGGCCATTTGTATGTCTCCTCTGGAGAAATGTCTATTCTAATCCTCTGCCCATTTTTAATCATATTTTTTTGGTAATTTAGTTGTATGAGTTCTTAATATCCTTTGAATATTAGCATCTTTTCAGATATATAATTGGCAACTATTGGGTTGGCCAAAAAAGTCCATGTTTATTTCCATAAAATAAAAGACACATTTTTCATTTTCAACAATCACTTTATTTATTTGGATATTTTGACTAGATTGGCTGTCTCCTGCATGGTATAACATTGATTGTTCTCAGTTAACATCTTGATTTGATCACTATCAACTTCAACTGGCCTACCCAACAATGCAGCATTGTCCAAGGAGAAATCTCCAGCACAAAATTTAGCAAGTCACTTTTGACAATTGGATCAGGCACAGCACCTTCCCCATACATGGCATTAATCTTTGTTTTTGTGTTTCAGTTGCATTTTTACCTTTTTTGAAATAATAAAGCATAAATGCCAACAATGTTGCATATTTTCTTCCATCCTCAATATTAAAATGGCTATACAAAAATTCACCAATTTTGCTGTTTTTTAATGTATGATGATATGACAGCTGTCACAATATAATCTAACAAAATTGTTTCACATGAAGTTGAAGACAATTAAGCCCTACCAGAACATCTTACTGAAAAAAAAAAAAAAGGAACTTTTTGGTCAACCCAATACTTTCTCCCATTCTGTAGGTTGCCTATTCATTTTACTTGGAAAAATGTTTCAGTTCCACTTGTTTATTTAGTTCCACTTATTTATTTCTGCTTGTTGCTTCTGCTTTTGGTATTATAATCATAACATTATTGCCAAGGCTAATATCAAGAGGCTTATCTCCTCTGTTTTATTTTAGGAGTATTAGATTTTTTTTTTGTTTTACATTTAAATCCTTAATCAATTTTGAGTTAGTTCTTTAGACTGGTATAAGATATGGATCTAATTTCATTCTTATGTATGTGAATGCATAATTTAGCAAGCATCATTTTTTAAAAGACTTTCCTTTCCCCTTTCTTTGGCTCCCTTAACAAATATTATTTAACTATTTATGTGCAGGTTTGTTTCTAGGCTCTTGATTCTGCTCCATTGGTCTATGTTTCTATTTTTATTCCAATACCATATTGTTTTGATTACCATAGCCTTATAATATAGTTTGCAACCAGGAATTGCATCTTCAGGTTTGTTTTGTTCTTCTCAAGATTACTTTTGGTTTTCAAGGTCTTTTGTGGTTCCATATGAATTTCAGTAATGTTTTCAGCGATGTTTTTTCTTTTTAGTTCTGTAGAAAATGTCATTGGGATTTTGATAGGAAACTATTGAATCTATAGATGTTTTAGGGTATTATAGATGTTTCAACAATATTTTCTCTTCTAGTCCATGGCCATAGGATATCTTTCCATTCATTTGTGTCTTCTTCAATTTCATCAGCATCTACTAGTTTTACCTCTTTTCCTCTAATATCTTTGGTTTTAGCTAGCTCTTATTTTTCTAGTTCCTTGAGGTGTGAAGTTAGGTTATTTGAGAGGTTTATTTTCAATATAAGCATTTATATTAAACTTCCGTTGTAGCCCTGCATTTGCTGCATCACGTAAGCTTTGGTATGTCATGTTTCAATTTTCATGTTTTAAGGCATTCATTGACTTCTTTTCATTCCATCTTTGACCCGGTGGCTGTTTAGTAGTTGTTAAACTCTATGCATTTGTGAATTTTTCAGGCTTCCTCCTGTTACTGATTTCTACTTTTATGTCATTGTGGTTAGAAAGGATAGCTGGTATAATTGCAATCCTTTTAAAATTGCAGAGGTTTGTTTTTTGACCTAATCTATGATCTATCCTGGAGAATATTTCCTGTGTGCTTGGAAGACTATATACTGTTACATGGAATGTCCTATATATGTCTGTTAGGGACATTTGGTCTAAAGTATAGTTCAAATCCAATGTTTCCTTATTAAGTTTCTGTCTGGATGGTCTATCCATTTTTGAAAATGGACTATTAAAATCCCCTACTATTATTATTTTCTTGTCCATTATTATCTCCAGATCTGCTTAGGTGTTCTGTTGTTGGTCACTCACCTAGTTACAATTGTTGTATCTTCTTGATAAATTAATTCCTTTTTATTTATAATGACCTTGGTTGTTTCCTGTCATATTTTCTACTTAAAGTCTACTTTGTCTGATATTGGTGATACTACACCTGCTTTGCTTTTGGTTTCCTATTAATAGTCCCTTTTTTTTTTTTTTGCCTAAAACTATTTGAGTTGGGACCTGGGGAGGCAATTCTGATAGAGGGATACATGAAAGGCAACAGTGACAGCAGTGACTAAGTATTGAAAAGCCCTGGAATATTCTTAGAACACTGAGCACATATAAACTATCTCTCAGAAAGCACATTAACCTAAAAAAAGCCAAATAAGTTTGTAAATGTGTTGTTGAAACTATAACAACACATTTGGGTGTTGGGTTGGCCAAAACATCCATATGGCTTTTTCCGTACAATAAAAGACACATTGTTCATTTTCAACAATAAGTTTATTGATGTGAACATTTTGAGTATGTTGGCAATCTCCTGCTATTGGCCTCTTGTGGGTAGAGGCCAAGGGTGCTGCTAAACATTTTTCAATGCCTAAGACAGCCCCACAGCAAAGAATTATTTGCCCAAAATGTCAATAGTACCAAGAAACATCACAAACCACTTTTGACACATTCAACCAGTCACAGCACCATCTCCATACACTGCACAAATATTTTTTTGTTTGTGTTTCAGTTGAGTTTTTACCTTTCTTGAAATAATGAAGCATAATGTGCCGAATATGTTGTGTGTTTTCTTCCATCTTCAATATTAAAATGTTTGCAAAAAATTTCACCAATTTTGATAAGTATTTTTAATGTATGCTGATATGTCAGCTGTGACAATATGATCTAGCAAAGTTGTTTCAAATGACATTAAAGACAACTAAGCACAAATAAAGTCACTGCACAACAAAATACAGAATGGACTTTTTGGTCAACCCAATAAATAAAAATCAATAGTACAATTTTTTGTACTATAATTAGTCAAACAATGTATAAATGAGCATTGGATATTCCCTTTGTTGTCTTGAGTGTGTTAGATTAGCAAAAGGAAAAACAGATCACTACTTATATAATGCTTTTTTAAGTTCATTTTTTTATCTTTGTCTCCCCAAACTGTTACTAAGTATATGATTTTAAGTTACCCAACTGTGAATTTTCCTGCCATAGATCTTTTTAAGAGAACAAACCCTTACAAGAAGTGAGTTAAACGAACAATGTGTTTTTAAGATATATTTTCGACTACAGAATAGTAGGGAGAATATAGGGGATATTATCGAGTACAGTAAAGTTTCTAAAAGGATTTTCCACAGACACCTGCCTCAGAATGATCTGAAAAGTGCAGAATCCTGGGTCTTCATTGTCTGCATTAGTTTTCACTGTTTTTACTCTCTGTGCTAGTTTTGCAGCCTGATGGAACAAAATGCTACAAAATAGATTGCTTATAATAACAGTAATTTCTTCTCTTGTAGTTCTGGATTTCAAAATCAAGGTGTTGGCTGGCTGGGTCCTTCTTGAAAGCTGAGGGTAAGAATCTGTTTAAGGCACTGTCCTGGCTTCACGTGGGGGTGGGGCGGAAATCCTTGCTGTTCTTGGCCTAGAGCTGCATAACTCCATTCATCGTCCCTGCCATCACCCGGCTGCCTCCCCTCCGGGTGTGTCCTCACACCGCGCTCTCCTCGGTGTGTGTCTGTTGCTGTGTTTTTTCTCATAATGACACAAGTTATACTAGATTAAAAGCCTATTCTAATCTAGTATAAGTTTATGTACATTTTAATTACATCTACAAGGAACCTATAAGCTGTATAAACTCACATTCATGGGTGCCAGGATTTGGGACTTCAAAAACATTTTTTTTCAGGGGAGTAGGGAGTGACACAGTACAAACCACAGTACTATGGAAACAAGGACAGGAAATTGGAGCCTGGACTTAAAAGGTTTGACTTTAAATTTTGTCAAATACTGATCTACAGGCATGCCATTAAATGTTGCCATTTGTGATAAAAACTGAACCTGGCAGTAATCCTGGCTATGATTGCTGAGAGACGCCTCATTCTTTTAGAATTTCCAGGTTACAAATAGAAGGAATGTCATTTATGAAACTGTAACTGGTTATTACCCTCTTGATAAGAACACAGAGAACATTTTGCAGCATTGGTAGTAATTAGACACTGTGCTATTTCAAATGCAGTAAGAAAATCTTGTTTGATTTTTTTTACAAAGAAAAGTGTATTAATGTGATACTTTGGTAATAAAAAATCTTAGAAATACAATTAAGATTTTCTACATTCTGGTTACTTAGAAGAATGTTGATTTTACTATATTCTAAGTTATACACTTTATAATCCATACTGTACTATGGTTTACTGAAAAGTGGCAAATGCAGAGGGTTCAGTAATTAGTAATTAACTATAGTGGTTCAATTTCTTTTTTTAAATTCATGTTAAATGAGGTAGATTTTTCTACTATCAAATTTCAAAGAACATCGAAATTATAGAAAAATCTGATAATCTTTGTGAACAAAACAGTGTTCTATATCACCAAATATCAGTCTCCTGAACCAGTATACTAAATTCATATTGTATGAATATTTTTGTAAATGACTAACTCTGTTACTTATAAAGCCAGTCTTAAAATGCTTTAATTCCAAGAGAAAAGGAAAAAAAAAACATTATAGGGGAGTTAAGCATAGGCCTTTTCATCATTTAAAATCTCCAGAGATTGTTTTTAAAGTCCTTAACTCTCTCATTTCCTGTGTGTCCACCACTGGATGGCATGCTACTTGCACATTTATGACTCAGTACTCATAATGTGAATTTTTCTTCTGCCTAATCCAAGAAGGCCCTTAATTTCTTACAAAATAGAAATAGTTATACTTTACAGGGTCATAGCAAATATTAAAGGAAATTATACAGATTGAGAGAGTTTGTCATTTTTTCACTCTTTTGATCCTAAAAGACTGTAAACACCTATATTCGGAGAGAAGAGATGGATTATGAAATGAATAATATTTGATCAATATCCTAACCAGTTAAAGATTTAAAAAATGTTGCTGTACTGAAACTTCCAGATGGGTTAAAAATTTCAATGCAGTTTAAAAAGTACTAGGGTAAAAAAACCTAAGACCGTGGCAATATTATAATTAGAGGGAAAAGAAGCAACATTCAATTACCTAGATAAAAACACAGAATGTTTATCAAAAAACAAAAGTTTTTTTAAGTTACCTATGAGAAGGAAAGTTATACATAACACATTTAAGAGACAAAAATTCAATGCATTTAATTTGTGAGGAGCTCTTTCAAATCCAGAAGGAAAAGACCAACTCCCAAATTGCAAATGAAAAATTCATCACTAAGTAATTTACAGGAGAAGAAATAAAAATGATTAGGGGATATATAAACAAAAGTCTCAATGTCAACTCAAAATATTCATTTAAAAGACATGTTTTCCATATCTCAGTTCACTGAAATTTAAAATCATAGATAATAGCTAGTGTTGTAAGGAGGGGTAGAAATATCCCCCACCTAACATAGTCTAGGACAATGTATACTGGTCTAGTATTTTGTTGGGAACCGCCCTGCCTGGTATCAGAAGCTGTAACCCCTGCCTAGGCTAAGGCTGAGGGAACAACGTTGGACCACAAGCCACCAAGGAGACAAGCTTATCTCCCTGTCAGGAGCACTGCTTCTGCTCCTTTTACTTCACCCTGCCTGGCCCCCAATGCTTGGTTGGTTAGCCAATGATTGGTAAGATTCCCCAAGGGGGGAACAACTTAAGACAGGCACGATCACATGGGTAGCCCCCAAGGAAGGACTTTGGGGGCTACAGCAAAAGGATGATGGACCCTTGCCCCACAGCTTTGACAAAGCCTGAGTCCTCATTGTCTGTGAGAAAATCTCCTTATCTCTTGGCTGCCTTACTTCCTTTGCTCCACCTAAGCCTGAAACAATGACAGGGTGGTGCCGCCCTGTGTTGGAAAAGGTGGGTTCCCCCGGTGATTGATCAGGCCTAAGAAAGAATTTGTAAAATCCTGTGAAACCTGCTTTGTTTAGAATGCTCTCAATTGAATGAGAAGGGTACAAGGAGGAAGTAAGTTTGTTCCTTAAAGTCTTTTACAGTTCTTTGATCCTGACTCAAAATAGGCCCTCAGACTTCCTTGTTATCTATTGTTTGATGCTTTCTACCTGGCAATGAGTAATGTGCTTTACCTGAATTCTTATGCAAACAAATCCAATAAAAGCCTGCTGGGATAGGAGGACGGGGCACTCTCCCCTAGGGCGCTCTCCCCTAGGGAGAGTGGCCCGGTGCTCCCCACTACAGAGAGTGGCCGTTCTGTCCCTATTTCTCCACAGGACTCAGTTGTCTCTGTGTATGTTTTTCTCATGTTTCGACGAGCCATCTGCAGCGTACATACCAAAATTTATTATGTAACCTCATTTAGACAACTTCTAATTCTTTAGCCTAATAAATGATTACACAGTACAAAATGTTTTATGAATTAGGAGTCACATTATTGAAATACTAATAACATTAAAAACAGGATTGAGCATGGGCTGCAAATCAAAGCATTGCAGGTTCGATTCCCAGTCAGGGCACATGCCTGGGTTGCAGGCCATGGCCCCCAGCAACCGCACATTGATGTTTCTCTCTCTCTTTCTCCCTCCCTCCCCTCTCTAAAAATAAATAAATAAAATCTTTTAAAAAAACAGATATTAGCTTATCATTAATATGGCCCTTAATAAAAAAAAATTATATGCTGTGTATAAAAAGTTAATAGAAGAGTTGTCAATACGCCCACAAGGAAGATGCTCATGATATATTAAGTAGAAGACACAGATGACTGAACAATCCATAAATATATATATATATATTATCCTATATATACAAGAGTATGTTTCATTGTATCTATACTTCATTTATTTTTATATGTTTCTATTGCTTTGATTTCTAGCAATGATAATGGTTCTATTATATGTAGAAAAGGAAATTTATTTTCATTTTGAAAAGTTAATTGTGAATTTAGTTTCTTTCTTATGTTGGGTTTAAGTGTGTATATGCAAACATTTCTAAGATAGCGATGTATGCATTCAAATGTAACAGACTCTGGAGTGTTAGTATAATACTCACCTCTTCACTGCTTAGACTTTGTTGTTAAAAGTTAATGCTTAAATATTTCAAGAAACATCAAACACCCTTACACACCTGCTCTAAAACCCCTTCAGCCAGCACTGTTATTTTGTCAGGGCCATAACTGTACAGATAAAGGAAGCAGAAAATGTTCTCGCTTTTCATGTCCTGGAGTTTCGCTCAATCTCAATCTCTTCAAACCATAAAGACTGCTTTGAAATTTTTTTACTTAAAAGACATAGGCCACTGCCACACTTTATAGGTGAGGTAAAGTTTTTCTTTTATTGGCATTGTGGTTTTAAACCATGTTGAACTCTAAAACACACTGAACTTTAAAACAAGGCTGTCTTTTCTTTTAAGTTACCAAGCTTATACTGAGATTTAATTAGTACTTATGGAGATTCCATGTGTTTGTGCATGCATAAATGCATGTGTATGTGATCTAGAGTTGTGTAAATGTATGTGTTGTATGTGCATTTGTATACATACCTACGTTGTATGTGTATGCATGCCCTGTGGCAACTGTATGTGTACTCATATGTATCTTGCATGTGCATGAGGTATTAATAGAGAATACCTAAAAACACAATATTTACAGTAAATTTAAAATAAAGTCAACATTTAAGTTTTCCCATTTGTATACAACACTATGGATGGTGAAAGAGCTTTAATCACAGGCAGGCAACCATGGCAGACTCAATGTGAACATGAGGGGGACCACTTAGGAGGTCAGATTTCTAGGGTAACTGCATTTCTGAAAATGCAGGATCCGATGTACTATTAGACTGAAATTCAAGATTTGATTAATGGATTTCATGCAAAAACTCTTTATTCTAAGATGTGAAAAATGAAAAATGATACGCTCACTGTTGCACTACAGCACCACCACACTGTGCTTCTCCTAACTGCTCCACTTCTTCCTGCAACTACCAAGTCCACTCTAATTGTCCAGAACAAGGAAATATGTTCACAGCCAGAAATATGGCAAGGCTCTATCCAAGTGGAATGGCACCGAAAGGGGAAGAGCAGATTAAATTTTTAGTTTATTGTTCATATTATATAACCTTACATGTTATAATTCATGTTCTTTTGGTGATTTGAAAAGTTTAGAAGTCTTTGAAATGTATGGAATAATTACATGAAGTTATCTTGCAATTTCACATTTAATTTCTATCTGAAATTTCTCCTCATTTCCTTTTTTTTAGGTTTATGGAAGATAAAAGAAGTGTTCATAGAATTTGTACAATGATTAAATGGGTCAAGGAGAAACATTCTCTAATTTGTTTTTTATTTAGTTTTTTTTTTGTCTTCATAATTAAATATTTTCTTTGAAAGGTCGTAATTTTATTTTGTTTTGTTGTTTTGAAAAAAGTAGAAATAAAGTATAACCCTGACTTAAGGAGACATTTATAAGTTAGTGTTGAAAATTATCCTTTTTCATTTCTGTGAATAATCTACCCTATCTGAGGCATGTACAAACACGTATATAGTACTGTGGGGTATAACGGTCAGAATCAGAAAAAAGAAAGAAAAGCAACTTTCTGTCAAGAATCAGAAATGTGCAAAACCAAGGATATAATCCAGGCTACATTATAAGATACATCTCATTCAATGTGAACATGCATAGTCTGACGTGTGATGAAATTCTGTACTTCTTGAGTCTATGTGGGGCCGAAGAATGTGTAAGAACCTACATTTCCTCAGTATATGAACCTCATGTTGCAACAGATCTCTTTTCCCTGAAAAATAATTTTTCAGATCCAAAACAACTAAAATGAGTTCCTTACAAATTATATTTTATGAAAATTACTAACATGAGTTACCTTAAACCCCTTATAAAACAAGGTATTAAAAATAAATTTAGTTTCTGACTATTCAATGTAATAAGCTTAAATCACATTGATATCTTAAGAGTTTATATATTTTTTTAATGGCAAAAGAGGGTATAGAGAGGATAAGTGGTGATGGGAATTCTTTTTTAAAAAAGGGAGGAAAGTTTAAAACATCCTGTACTATTATTTATTCATATACACACAGAAAAAAATAAATTTCATTAGACATGTTTATACTCCAGTGATTGTTCTAATGATGAGATTAAAGAAATCAGAAGACACTCTGATAGCAAAATAATTTTTAGAGGTGTGACTTTTAAATAGGGCTCATTCATCATTACCACAACTAGAATATGTATTTATAGACAGATCATCTAAATCCTGTCTTTTACTTGATATTTATCATAAGCCAGTCAGACATTTAAATGCATAGTAGTGGTGCTCTATGATGTAAAAGAGAAAAATACTCAATAGGAAAACAGGGAAGAATTAAGTATTAGTTATTGGCACATCAAGTATAAGATAGGAATGGTCACTTTCTATACCCATTAAAACATTATTAGCATCTGCATGGCAAAGAACAAACGACAAGCATTCTATGTTATCAAATTCATGGAAAACAAACAGAAAATTCACTGGGATGAATTCCACAAACTGATTGGATCCAAAGAATCACCCAGATGCTTACTAAACAGCTTAGGTTCCCAGGTTCTGCTTACACCCATTGAATCTTATTCTCCACAGAGGGTACTTATAATTAGGCAAGATTTACAAATATGGGCTATACTATAAAAGCATGCAATGTTATAAAAAGTCACCTATTCTGATTATTTTATATCAACAATTCTTTAGGGTTGAGGAAAAGAAGGCAACAGTTCTGACCCGTTGCTATTTTTAACTTTTTGGTCTAAAAAATAATGGGAGAAAATGTTTAAAGCTTCTATGTTTTCATGTCTGAGCAATGTACTTACTACAGTTTTCAGCTTTCCTATTGTCCCGGATCACTATTCTTTGGTTGATAGTGCTGAAGAGCGTCGTCCAGTTGATGGTATGATAGTAACACAGGTTGCTGTTGTCAGTAATGTAGATGTTTCCTGCACTGATTTCTTTCAGGGACTGGAACTGCAGTGAAGTGATGCCTTGTTGCTTGAGGATAAGTAAGGAGAGGCCACTAAAGAGAAGGCAGAGGAGACATTGAATAATAATAAATAATTTCTGGCCAGGACATTTGTTCTTGAAATAAAACAATGATGTCACATCTTACTTCAAAAAAAGGTAAATAGGGCAGAAAGAGAGATTGAGTCAATAAATTTGTGCTCAGAATATTAATTCTTTACATACTATAACTGGTAGTTTTGAAAGTTACACCCAAAAGAAGAATGCTCATTTTTAGAAGTATGAATATTAATGATATCTGTCTACATATTTACCACCAACATAAATGCTAACTCCCCCTCCATCCCTAAAATCTTAAATTCCTCAAGGATGAAATCTTGTGTTAAGACTAATTAAATAGGTGTGTACGGAATGGATTTTTGTCTATCTAAATTAAGATATTAATTGTACTCTATTTCATAAATTAGAATGGTTTCCAAAGGTAAATATCATAGAGATGTCTTTGATATTTAGCTTTAATTTATTCACAGACAAAAATATAATAGTAATAGCCGAAGAATGTATAACGTTAGGGTATATTAAAAATTAAAGAGAAGAATGAAATTAAATGTAAATTAATAGAAGGCTTGGGTGACTGGGGAAAGGATTTCTAAAAGTTAAACAACTACACTATGGAAACAAATTATCATTTCAAGGGAACTGTTCTTATTTCAACATAGTCCACATTTTTGTAGTTGAATTCCTTTTCCATTCTCTGAAGATTAAATGTGTTTCCAACATCTCAATCAACTAATGAACTTGATTTGGAGATCTAGGCTGTCCCCTTTTATTTTATTTATAAATCTAAATATATATCACTATTTTATACACATGTATACACACACATAATAAAAGTCAGTCTGAAAGAAGTCCAGCTACTGTTAATATAATGAGAAAGGTTTGAGTAACATTGATGTAACCTGGCAGGCAAGGAGAGTGGACTGGGATGTGTATCTGTGAACAATGATGACTTCACTGTTGCTAGTCAGTGGGGGGTTGTAGATGCTATTGAGTGAGCATATGTACTGTGTGGTCATTGCATTCAAAATGACTGAGTAGAACAAGGAATCTGCATCAAAATTTGCATTAAGCTTGAACATTCCTCTGCAAAAACTATTCAGATGATTCAGAAGGCCACAGCTATGAGCAACTGGTGGTTGGCATCTTCATCATGATAACAGTAGCTCTATTTTTATCATATGAGTCAAACAGTTACAACAGTGTCCTTCTGAGCCCTGACTTTTCGGCTGATTATAACCAGTGCTGCATGTAGGGTCATGGGCCAATTCCCGAAACATAAGCTCAGTGATGCTTGGTTCCAATGACAGCACCAAAGACGAAACAAGAACTTCCTGGTACAGCATTTGTATCCCATACATCTGGGCCATTTCTAAGTCATCCAACTCTATATTTTAATTATAACAACATAGGAGCAAAAATAAGGTTTAATTTTATGGTTCACATCATGTGCTTCACACCTAACATTAATGTTACTGTAAAAATACGTAGCTGAAAAATCCAAAGGTGTATTCTCTGTACTTTAAGCACAACTGGGGTATTTTTTATCAAGCTTACATTTGGAATTAAAAGTAGAAATCCAATATTTCTAGAATCAGTGAATTAATGAGGCTGATAGTTTTGCATAACATATACATGATGCTAGCTACTCTTGAAATCTGGGAGACCTCATCTTTGACCTTAGAAGCCTACCTGTAGAGCACTCTTCCACCAATGGTCACCAGGTTAGAGAAAACACTGAAGTCCGTCATGTTTGGGGGCCATGATTGTATGTTCAAGAAACCTACAAAAGAATAGGAAAATTCAGAATATCATTGTCTTAGTAATAGTGTTTAATACTGAGTATTCTAAAAGTGTGATGGAAATGCATCAAAATATAAAAAAAGAAGGGCAATGAATATTACCACTTTTGAACCATTCTATCTCGTACTTCTTCCAAAATTGAATATGTTATCCAAAGTTTCAAGGCTACAATACTCCAGTGATAAAGAATATTTAAAAAATGAGAATCAGGAATCTATGTTTCTCAGAAACATGGAATTATGTAATTGTATATGTTAAACTATTTAAATAATTCTTAATTTAATTTATCCTTCGAAAGCAAAAATACTTAGTTTAACTAAAGAAAAAAATACAATTTCAATTTGTCTGAAAGCCTTTACCACTTTTTATGCTTATGACATCAGTTTTCTACCTTGCATTCTAAGGCATATATGTTTTCATATATATACATATATGTGCATATATAACATAGATATAGTATATGATTATATAATTATACAACAATTATTAATGTAATATATAATTATTATAAAATATATTATTATATATTATATATGCCTTAGAACTCTCCTCATTTGATTTTATATTCTTTAATAGCAAATTCATGTTTAAGTTATTTCTATGAGCCCATATCACCTACTATGTCAGGTACTCTATAAATGTGTCAAATGAATACTACACATTATCCATGCTCAATAGTACTTCTTGTGAAAAAGTAAAAAGAAAAAACATAGGCTCAAAGGTCAGCTGACAATTGCAAAAACAGTAACATCAAAATTTCAAGGATACTTTACCTTTTAAATTTGGTGGCTTTCAAAACATACCCAAATGTTAAGAAGTAATGACTAGAATTTACTTTTAAAAAGAGTTTCTGATTCCAGTATTGTCTAATATTTTCAAGAAAACAAAAATGATATGTAATTAATAGTATAACAATTGCACTTAAGAAAATTACCTGTTATCTCCCGCACTGTCCGAAAGACATTCAGTTTCTCTGGGTCTATGGCTTCAATTGCATTGTAAGGGTCCCTAGAAAACCAAGGAGAGAAGTGGTCAGATTTAAAACTAAATGAAGCAATACAAATAGTAAAAGTGGGACAGTATTTTATTTAAACGGAATTTTAATTGTCAATAGGATGTTTAGCAATGGCTGTCCAAATTTTTCTGGCCTAGCCTGGAGGGTAATCACAGGGTGCTCTGAGGACTATTTAGATGACACAGGGCATCAGTTCTTCATCAAAGGCTGTGCTAGATTTACAGAAATAATTCAGTTTGACTATTCTAGAGACACCTCCAAATGGAGCAAACCCATTTATGAGCCATTTTATTTTATTTTGCTTTACATGTTTGTTCTTAGTTGGGAAAATATGCTCTGCACGTAAATTACGTTAGTGAGGACGTGTCTTCTAGGCTCCTCAGAGCACTCTAACTCGCAGATAGCGCCTGCCATTTCTTAAGAGGGATCGAAGCAAACACACAAAGTCGCCTTTCTTGCTGTGTCTTCACATTTATCTATTAGTGAATTTTCACAATATTTATAACATTGTTTAAAAGTTACTCTTTTTATCAGTTATTTAAAGTGATCTTGTTCCCTCTGGTTTATTTATATTTATTTTTATAACACAGATCTATTTGCTTACATCTATATAAATCACACCAACACTTAAAGACAAAATTTATGACAAATTTAATAATACTCAAAAGGTGGTATAAATTTGAAGATTTTAAAAATGCCATCTTCTAATGCATACACATATTTTTATAAATAATGATTTTGATATACATATATTCATATACGCATATATATATACACGAACAGAGAGATATCCTGCCTTCTAAAACCAAACATAAAATATCCTTGAAAATTAAATTTTTAATATATTTTTCAGAGATCTTCATCTTAAGGACATTTTTTTCATGTATTATATACTGACTATATGGAATAATTGCACACTTAAGTATTAACCCAAACATAAACATAGTTTATGCCATAACACCAAACAGTTCTCAATAATTTAAGCAATATTTTCAGTTCTTAAGGAATACATAGTATTTTTAAATACCTTATTACACTAAATGGCATTCTGTGCTATACTGAGCAAACAGAAACCTTGTATTAATATGTACCCTTCAGAAAAAACTGAAGTCTATTCAATGACCACTTCTTCTAGAAAGATGAAGCCTTTTAAGAACAATGAACTTAGGCTTTTTAAGAAGTGTGTTACCATCTGTAGCAATCAACTGAGTTTTTTTTTTTAAGATTTTATTCATTTATTTTTAGAGAGGGAAGGGAGGGAGGGAGAGAGAGAGAGAAACATCAATGTGCGGTTGCTGGGAGACATGGCCTGCAACCCAGGCATGTGCCCTGACGGAATCGAACCTGCGATGCCTGATTCGCAGCCCGCGCTCAATCCACTGAGCTACACCAGCCAGGGCTCAATCAACTGAGTTTTATTCTTGCTGTGGATATCTGTCATTTTGTAATTCGCTATATATAGAAATATATACAAATATATTTATGTATATATGTACATATATAATATATAATATACTTCACATATGCACATATATACATAAAATATGTGTATATATACATAAATATATACATAAATACATGCATGTACATATATACATATATGTACAGATAAATGTATGTATATATATCAAATCTTGTGTTTTTACTTTACTTCTTTTTAAATATACTGGGGTGCCATTGGTGAATAAATTATATAGTTTCAAGAGTACAATTTTATGATACATCATGAAATCTTCTGTCACCATATATTTGACCCCCATTACCTTTTACGATCTCCCCGCCCTCCCCTCAGGTAACCATCACACTGGTGTCTGTGTCTGTGTTAGGACATCTGCTGTTTTACTGATCTTTAGGAACCTTCTTTCACATATAGGGCATAAACATGAGGGTATGGTGATCCACTGGATATAGTTTTAGCAGGGCTACCTATCTATCAACCAAGGTGCTTCGCAATCCCTGAGAGAGAGGCATATGGCCTGTTTCCTGGGAATTTCAGTCTGAAGAACCCATTGGCATTATTTATTCTAGCCTTAGAGCCTTATACAAACTATGTTAATGGTAGCCCTTTCAACTTGATTCATTAACATATTCTTTTATACTATGAAACATCCCATGTCTTTGAAGGGAAAAAAATACCTGTGGTTGATTAAATTACTGTTTCAAACTAAGAAATGCAGTCAATATACTGTACAACTGGTGTAACATGGAGAGTTATGGAAGGCTTCAAGAAACACTATAAATGAATTTCCCTAATATTCACTGTTTATGTGTGAATAAACAGTGAATATTTTCCTCAGTGTGACATGAAGATCCTCAAAAGCTTGGCATCTAAATGAAATGTTCTGGGACAACTTGCTCTACTCATACCTGAAGATGTGTAGAATAAATAACTATGTTTTAAATGAATATGAAGCCAAAAAATTAAGTTCACCTGGGAAATTTCTTATTGTCATGCTACTTTTCAAAGATTTTATTTATTTATTTTTAGACAGAAGGAAATGAAAGAGAAAGTCAAGGAGAGACACATCAATCAGTTACTTCTTTCATACCCACAACTGGAATCTGGCCCGTAACCCGGCCATGTGCCCTGACCAGGAATCGAACAGGTGGCCTTTTGGTTTGTAGGACGATGGCCAACCCACTGAGCCACACCATTCAGGGCTTGCTATTGTACTTTATGGACAAAGACTTTTGTATGCAGAAGAAATATCAGCACTACAATAGTAGAATGAACTTTCCACAGTTGGTTTTTGATGAAAAGCAGTGTATAGAACATCTCTGATAATATAATAAAATATTCTGACTTTACTGAGAAACAGTAAAAATCCAGGGCAAGCACACAATAATGGGGTCAGTCCAAACTTTTACTGAGCACACATACAGGTTGCCAGGTATTAATAAATTCTAGACTGTTCACATGAAGCCCAGTGGACCACAGAAATTTTATACACTTAATTTTAGAGATTCAGGACTCCCATAAAATAAGCTGACAGAATTCCACTTACCAACTTCAGAGTGCCAGCCACTTGAAATCCATAGAATTATAAAATCAAGAACTTTCTTAGCTAAATTCACAGCACAAGAACACTATATTGACTCTGTCACTATGGTTGGAGATCCAATATAAAGCTCAGTGTTAAGACAGAGAAACAGTTTTTTGTTGTTTTTTTTTTAGTTGCACTGAAAGCTAGTTTTTCACTCAACCCATTATCACATTTCCATTGTCTATCATCATTGTGGAATGTCATCTAAACACCTGACACAGTATGAACATGCTTTTAGGGAGAGCATTTTGAGGCTCAAAACTCATGCATGTGAACAATGTTGAACATGACAAGATTAACAGACTATTTTTATTCCTACGGATAACCCTAAACACTGAGTTTGGCCTATGCTTCCCACTCTACATAAGGAAATAAGAGTACCTAGTCTATTTCTGGCAATGGCACGATTGTGCTATAACTAAACATCTTCTCTTACTTCTTTAAATTCCAACTGGATAATTAAAATCACTTTATAAAATTGCTATGTATTTGTGTGTATATGGGCACTCTTATCTATGATTTTTGTTTCAGAATTGAAGAAGGAGTATTAAAATGCTTAATATGTGAGAGATGGATATTGGCCTGATTGAGATGAAAGCCACTTGTGTAATGCACTTCATGAGGTTGTTTCCGAATCCTTCCCCACACTGATGGACTGAGGCCAATTCATTTATTATATCAGGGTGGAATCAGGTAATGTGAATTGAGTGGCTATGTTTTATTCCTCAGAAAACACTGTTAATATGGTCTAATCTGTCATTCATGGTGAAATTTGTTTTTTAAAAGTTAAAATATGAATGCATTGTTTTATGGAGTGTTACATATGCATTAAATTATACAGATGCACATCAGTATCAACCCCGGCCTATCCAGTGGCCAAGGGTGGCAATTATATCAGTGTAAATGGATTTGAAGAGTCAGTGGGTACTCTGGTAAATTTGAAAGAATGTGTCGCGTCGCCAAATGGCGAGTACTGTCTAGCCTGAACAGATTGTTGCTATGTAAAAGTGGGGTCTAAGAGTAACCAAGTGAATATACTTTAAAAAAAGAATTTAGAAATCTTGACCTTTAAAAAATACTGCATGGGCCAAATATAACATATCTGAAACAGAAAGTGTATACATATTATTTGAGTATCCGGCATAGACCCATATTAAAAGTTACATTTTAAAGTGAAGAAATGTTTTATGGAACAAGACCTATAGTAATTTATTTGAATAGAGAGAGAGACACTCTGTTCTATTTCTCTTGATATTTCTAGTCGGACACATTTATTCAAACTGTGTTCAATTATGTTGCTTCTGGAAATAATATATGTTTAGAGTAAGATTTTGAACTGAAATATGTGAGTGATATTCTTTATCTGTAGTCCATAGCACCAATATTTAGGGATTAAGTAGTAATATAGACAAATAGATAAAAATATAGAGTAAACTATTGACATTTTTATTGCAATTGAAAGACTACAAACTGGGTTGTTTTCCTAGTTAAAACCAGCAGGTGGTTCTGTACTGATGGAGCCCAGAAAATGTTACAATTTTTACTGCTAAAATGAAATTCACTTTATAGATCCCTTATGATGGTGCTAACTTTCCAAACTTAGAAAACAGAGAAAAATACACGTGATGTCAAAAAGAAGTTCTGAAAGCTCAGGGCAATTTCAACTTCCTGATTGTTTAGAAATTTGAATGGAATTTGCCACTTCACCCATTGCTATTGTTCCCCTAATCATATCTAAAAAATTATCAAGCTTGCTGGAATCTACAGATTAAATGAGAATGCTCTACAAATACTTGCTAGCTTGTACATAAATGTGTTTTTAAATCTGAGTAGTCACTAATGTCATAATCTGGGTGTATCCCACACTTGGGTTTACCCTCCCTGCTGGTGAAACATGACATTTGATTTGCTGGAGAAGAGCATTAATGCGGGGCAGAACTCTTCTGGGTCAAAAAGAATCAAGCAAACAAACCTAAAGACATGTTAAGCTTTGTCTACACTTCGTAAAATCATTTTCTGCAAAAATTTGATACTGACCCATGAATACCAGTGACAAGAAAGATCAAATTTCCATTGATTTTGGTGCAGTTTATGAATCTGTCAATGTTACTGGAGTCCACGGTCTGAGCTGACACCAGTGATCCTGTGCCAATGCCGTCACAAGCTGGAGAAACAAGAGTCACAGTTAGGATACTGGGAAACTTTTTTTTCCAGTCAATAAATCATTGCATTTTCATTATAAAATAACATTTTTTCATTATAAAATCAAAATATTATCATAGGAAATAAATGGCTTTCTAACATATAAAATAATTCTTTCATGCAACACTTGCTACTTGGCTGGCGGTGTCCCTGTATTATTATCCAGTGACCATGACTCACAAGAGTCGTATTTTGTATCAAGACCCAGTATATACACATGGCAGATGCAGAACTAAAATGATACTTTGAACAATCAAAACTTGCACATAAAATCACTTCATTTCTAATTCATCCTAAGACATTGTTTTTAATACTTTTTAAATGCTGGTCACTTAAAATAATTTCATAGCCTACTAATGGTCTACAACCCTCAGTTTTAAAAATACTTGTCTAACTAAGAATATATACTAAAAGAGTGGTAATGATGTGTGTTGAGTTACAATTAGAATAAAGAGCCATCCAGATGTTTATACTTTAATTATTACCTGTGCTTTCTTTAGGCCCTACTTAAAAAAAAAAAAAAATGTGTGTGTGTGTGTGAAGAGAGAGAGGGAGAGAGAGAGAATATAGTCTAAAAATAATTCCAAAATTGGTGCTTTTAAAAGGCAATCCCATTACTTTAAAAAGCTTAATAATATTTAAAAAGTTTTTTTTCAACTGGACTTTAATTTGAGAACCATAGCTGGAAGTTGTTTCTTCCTCCACTCAAATTCTAGAACATCAATTATCTGCAACATTTATTTAACACTTATGGTAAATGTCCTTGCCATTTCCTATATCTTACTTTTGAAATACTTTTTAGACCTGGAGAGTAAATGTTATGTTGCATTTCTCTTTTTACCCCTTTTTATGCAGGAGATGATTGTGGATACATTGGCAAGCAACTAATATGTGCTTTGGATGCTAACATAACTGTGTGAACCCTTGTTTTGCTCATAATTTCTAAAATTTGCTGTGTATAAAATAAAATGAAACTTAATTTCTGAGTTCCTATCAAAGTTAACTTGAGTTTATCTGGATTATAGTAGCATCTATCATTCAAAACCAGTAATAGACATTGTTACAGCAGTAGATAATGCTGAGAACCATTCAAAGTCATGGAGAAGTTTCTGTGGGGAGGGTTCGCTGTGGGAGTGGTATGTTCTGAGAAGTGAACATTGTCTCCCCACTAAAGAGTAAATGCATATAAAAGTATAAAAGTAAACTTGTTATAGGCCCCCTGTTCCAGCCAGAATAATCTCAGCTATCACTCACCTTTGGGGCAAATATCAGTGCAAGGTTTACACATTTTAATCCCATTCTCTTCTACTTCCATCTTGGAACTAGGGCAGGCACGCACACAAGAACTGGAATCGACCACAAAGTTATCTGATAAAGAAGGTAAAATTAGCAATAATGTTGATGCACAGCAAACAAATTTAAACAAAATATTTTACAGTGTGAAAATGATTCCCATCATTGATAGCCTATATGTCTCTTTCCCTAAAATGAGCCCCTGTCTGAATATCTCAACCTAGCACAGCCTCTAGGAACATCCAGATTTTAGGATGGCATGTTTGACAACAACGAGCACTTGCTGGACTACAGCTCCGCTTCCTGAATGGTCCCCTGAGACAGAGTAAATTTCTTTCATAGACTTAGGAAACTACATGACATTTAGTTTGTGTTTTTCAATAGTTCCACTTCGCTTCACGTCACGATGCAAGTCAGAAGTCTAAAATACTTCAAGTTACACGAAGCACAAATGAAGCTGAAGTTAAACTGCCTTCAATCAAGAGAGTGTACTTCATGTTCAGGAGGAAACATTTAAAATGTGTTCCATCTTCTAGTGGAGAGCCATAGAAACTGTCCTATAGCTTTATACAATAAAACAAAATAAAATTTGATAGGGCACTGTTAAGAAAGCTGTACAAAATAAACCTGGAACATCGAATTACCTGGCACATTGGTAAAGCGGTTAGGAGTCCAGTGATCAGGAATATGCCAGAACATTCTCTCCCAAGAAAAGGTCAAATTGTTGCATGTAGAGTCTCCCACAATAAAGAGAACACATGATACCTACTATGCCAGTTTGGGTTTTAAAGGCAGCATCCTTTCATGTCGAGATTGCTGCTTCTGGCTCAGCATTCCATAGTATGGAAGGCATCCAGCCATGAAGGGGGCCCAGAGCAAGAAAGGCATATGGTGCAGGTCTAGACTGGGGTGCAAGCAATACTACTACTCCAGTCACAAAATCCGAGAGGCACTATGACATTAGAACGATATATGGTGGGAAAACACACCATGTGGAGTTACAGCAAATCCCAACTGGAAAATCACATCAGAGACCCCTAGGATTCTTGAGCTGAACCACACCATCTGCAGTACAAATTATACACCATTTAACAAACAGCTCCTGACAAGCTCCTGGGTCATGGTGGAGACAGAGCACCTAACCATGGGTCATTGATTGACCTTGTCACCAGACTTGCCTGTACAAAGCAAAATTTTATTAGAATCACGATGTCATAATGTTGGACAGTTCCATAATAAATCCATTGCAAGATGGAAACAGTAGACTTGGGATAGAATATGAGCTCTGGCAGAGACACAAGAAAACTACATAAGTAGTTGGTCCAGACCTCCACATCATCTACCATTGTGCTGGTGCCTCCCATTCAGCTCATGCCTGTGACTGAGTAAGGACCAAGAGAGGGCACATATGATAAGCTGACAGAGGAGAGCAAACACAAAGCTTGGTATAAGAATGCACATCATTGAAAATAGATGGCAGCTGCTGTGTGGCCTCTCCAAGGAGTGAGCTTGAAAGGTAGTGACAGGAAAAACCCTACTAATGGGCACAGTTTAGGGGAGTGCAAATGATCATTTACTTTGTGTAGAAGTGACCTAAGCTTAGAATTTATATGAACTCATGATCAGTGTTTGTCCTGCAAAAAGAAATGCTAGAAAATCTGGAATTGAAGGGAGTCTGGGGTAGAGGGACATATATGAATCCATGAGAGTGGGAAGGATGTGTGAAGATAAAGATGCTCGTATTCTGAGTTAACACCTAACCTATCAGAGGGTATCGGCCATGAAACAAGGCACTTAGTTGACACTGTGTCACAGCCTGATGACACTTGCCTTCCTTTCTTTCTCCTTGGGTCTTGATTCTGAGAACACTCCTGACAACCTAGTCTCTGTCAGGGGAACCCAACCAGCAGCAAGTGCATGTACTGTGAAACAGGTGCCCATCCTTTCTGCAAGGTCTTCAGGAATACCCCTTATTCCACACTTCTGCAGTGACTTATGCCAAACAAGCTAAAGAAAGATTATTAATAGCTTCCTGTGAATTAGGTTCAGTATCTGCAGCCAAATGAGTTTCGAAAAATATTTGTTATTTGGAGTTTTTAAATTTCAGAATTCCAGGTTAGGGATTATAGAGCAGTATTTAGAAGCTAAACATCTTTGTTTTTCTAGTTTAGCTACCATGCCTTGTGAGTAAAATCTACCAAAGATTTGAATTTTAAATAAATACTAAAGTGTTCTAAATTAGTCTGTGATTTGCTAAACCTGAGCTAATCCAAGAAAGGAAGTTCATGAGTTACCATATCTAAGGTAACTAGGCATGTAATTTCACAAACTAGTTCTCAATGTTTAGCCACTTGCCACAATTTATCATTTAAGATGCTTCAGATGAGCCAGTGTAAAGGATAGAGTAAAGGAAAGGTGAATACTCCAGTCCAAATGTGTTGGTACTTCTTCCACCCCAGCCTAAACTCTGGGCCTCAGATTCAGGACTCGAATAAAAAGAAAACAAAAACAAAAACAAAAAAAGGCCCTCAAACAAACAAACAAAAGAACAAAGCATAGTTTTGACTGTCCTTGGTGCCAGGCACCATAATTTGAAGGTAGTAAAATAAGAAAACATTTGTCTAAGAAAAGGAAAACTTTCATCATCTAGCCCCATTTTACAATACTTTCAAGCCCCCTATTTGTGAGGATACTAGATGGTAAGATAAAGGGTAAGTAGAGATATGTTATTACATCAAGAATATGTTTGAATATTAAAGCATTTAAAATGGAAAAATCTCTACTGTCCTAGAGTTAGTGTATATATATTATACACTATATATAAAATGATTCTTTTAACTTATATAAAATATTGAATAATAATGACTAGAATTGTCATTGTATTCAAAAACTTGTTTTTATATACTATCTCTCGGATCCTTATTTCCTATCCCTTTGATCTTTATAATGACTCTGGGAAAGAGAAGAAAGGTAAGATTATTACCATCAGCATCTTAAAAGAGGAGGAAATGAAAAGCTAAATATTTCCTTTAGAATAGCAGGGCCAACAGCGGGCAAAGCCCAGAGCTACTCTAACCCCATGTCCCCCACACACCCTCGCCATCATGTGGACAACACCAAGAATGCCATAGTCTCTGTGTTGTGTAGGTTATGAAGCCTTCTTTAAAATGAGTATGTGAACAAGTGTAGTGATATTTCAGCCTTGCCAGTAGATAAAACATTGCAAAAATATCCCACTGGTCAGTCTAAGCAAAGAAACTGACTCAAGGGAGAATCAGGGCATGTTTTAGTGAATTCTTGATGAAATTTAAGCCGGTCACTCTAAACCCCCAGAATGAGAGATGAGCTTGATAAAGAACTCTTCATATGCCCTTCCTATGTACTGTTACTGTTTACTACTAGAGTTGATTTCAAAACTATAATGCTATATACTCTTTACAAATAAGTAATCAGAAATAATTTTGAGTAAAAATTCATTGGCATTAGAAGCATACTTCATTATGGAGCTTGCTCCATAAAACTAATCACTTTCCTGAGAAACAGCATCTTGTGCAAAATCAATGCTGTACAGAGAAAAAAATGAGTTTGGAAGTTAATAAGACTGCACTCTAACCTCAAACATACCATTCCTTTGCTGAGACTTTGGGCCAACCATTTTAATATTTTGAATTTATTTATTTATTTTTATTACTTTGTTGTTGTTCAATTACTGTTGTTTTATTATTCAGTTGTCTGCATTTTCTCCCCATCACTCCTCACCCCACTCCAGCCCAACCCACCTCCCTCCCTTGCTTCCATCCTCCCCCTTGGTTTTGTCCATGCGTCCTCTATAGTAGTTCCTGAAAACCCTTACAGTCCCCATACCTGAGTAGTTCACGATATTATTACAAGTTTCGAGTTATGGTAAATTGGTCTAAAATCCTTTTGTTTTTAAATAATGACATAATTAATTTGGCTCTTCTTTTCCTATTACTTACGTGGGCATTTCTTCACACAAAATGCTCCATATGTGTACTTTGCATTGAAGTTATGTTCCAACTGGAAGGTGGTTGGATTGTAGACAAAAGTTTGGGGACACTGAGTAACACAAGCTCCACTGTCATTGAAATTCATGCAGGCCTGCAACATAGCAAACATTAATTTTATCTCACAATAATCTTAATAATACTTGTTAAAGGAACATTACTGTAGCAGTTTCTGTGGAAGTTTGTGTTCTTTACTAAGTATATGTCAATTGCATAAAAACTGAAAAATCTGATAATTTTATAGTCATCAGCACTTAATTTTTAGTCCAGATTTGCTTAGGACTTCTACAATTTTACAAAACTGTTTTTACAATGTCAGTAAATATACCACCTCTAGTTATTGTTGTTCAAATTGCTTAGTATCTGTCCACTAACTTCTAAATTGAAAATTGGCTTAAATTATTAAAGTTATCTAATAGTAAAACATTATTTAAGCTCACACTTATTCAAAAGGTTATATGTTGAGTCCTAGAGTCTAGAACTAATAACTAATAACTAAGTTACCAATTCTAAAGGGTAGACTTTTTTCATGAAAGCTGGCGTTTGGAGAGTTCATTATCTTCAGTGACCTTTGTCTTCACTGTATAGTGAGAAAACACATGATGGCCATTTAAACTGGACTCCGAGAAAAGGCTCTGGCAGTTGACTAGTCGAAGAGTCAATGTAGGCTGTGCAATGCCAAAATGTGAAGAAGCTCTACGTAGCCCATCACTGCATACTATGATGCCATTTTCTGCATAATCTCTTTCATAATGTCTCACAACTTAGTAAAAGCCATCGATTCAAGTAAAACAATTCATATCCACTGACATATATTTGCATTAAAACCTCAATATGTTAAACTGTTCAAATGCCTTTGAGAATTAAAAACAATTTTACTACCTGAGAGTGAGGTATACAGTATAAAACTAGAGCATATGTATATGTACATAAAAACTTGTGATTAACAAAGAGTGGATGAACTAATCTTATTAATTAAAAACATGAAACTTTCACAGGAATAATTTAGGCCTTGGAAGGCAAGCTAACACGAACTCATGTAGTATTTTATAGCCATCATAAATTTTATGTATGGTTATTAATAAGCACTAATTCATTCTGTTTCTGCAAAACATTTTCTTCATCAATTGTTGTTTTAGCAAGCACTATATCACAAACAAGACAATCCCCCGATGATGGTCTATGAGATGCATAATCAAAACGAGAACCACTGATGATACATTACTCACTAAGATGACACTTTCCAGGAAGAATCTATTAAAAACCAATCTAGAAAACTCAGTGAGTTTTAATTTATGGCTATAAAACTTCATGTGTCCTCATAATTGTTTACTAACATACTTTATGTGGTACTGTGCAGATTGCTTGGCAACAAAGGAACATGAGCCAGAGGAATCAAACAAATTTACCTCCCAGACAAACAAAACACCGTAACTTACGCCAAGGCCTTGACCTGGCATTCTTGAACATGCTGTACCAAATAGCAAAGTGGAACCATGGGAACAGTCCATAAAATAATGAAATGAAAACTCTGAAGTTCACTTGGCACTCTGCTTATCATGATAATGGAACCATGAAAAGCATGTGGTGAAAGTTATGAGTGTTGTTGGTATTGATTGGTGTTACTGTTTTGGAATTAACCCAGTGCTTGTTTAGCATCTACCAAATCCAGTTTCCAACCCATGGCTGGAGACAGGCAAAGGGAAGGGTTTCAGACCAAAACCTGCTGAGCAGCTGCCCTAAATTTTTAATGTTTCAGTATTCTTTTCTTCTTCCTCACTAGTCACTTCTTTAATGCATACTTTTGTTTACTGTGGAATTAGGGGAGAGAAGTTAAATTTCTTGTTATGTTAATTCACAAATGATTATATCATAAAAGCTATAATTTATAGTTTGCTTATTTCCAGAATTAAATGCCAATTTGAAAAAATACTCTATTCTAAATAGATATGTATATTCTTCAGATAGTTGAGAAAGGGTGACAAAAAATAAATCCCTGTCTTTATTTTTAACAACAAAACAACTTTTTATTCTATGGCTTTTAACTGAAAATAAAGCTAGTGTGTGTATGAAATTGCATTAACTATAGCTCACAGAATTGCTTGTACGTATTCAAAAGAACAGGAAGAGCTTTATCGGAGATGCAAAATGTAATTAAGTGTCCCCAACAAGTTATAAATTTTAAGGAAGTAAAAATGTCCTCTTCTAAAATAAAAATCACACAGATTAGCATATAAATTGCTTCAAGCATGCATTGTAAATCTTATAATTTTGAATGATATTAGTTTATAAACAACATAAACTAAAAATAATTAAATTTATAAATTTATCTGCTATTATCTTAAATTCATATTTAAGAAATAAAATGCTAGTGTCCTTATACAGAAGATTCAATGATGCAACAACATAAACAGGTAATCACTATAAATTTTGGAGAGAAAATATTAGTTTTAAAAAAGGTATCTGAACATGATCATCTTCACATTGTCTAATAAATCTCACTGGTAGTATAAATTACAACAGAAGGACACAAAGAACAATCCTAGTTAATCAATAGCCACCTAGTAAATGCATGACTTCCAGGAAGGCAGAGAGTCTTTCTTAATCCTAAAATGGTTAAATTAAATCTTTTAAATAAGATGTTAAAGATTCAATGCGCCTGCATCAAAGAGGAGGGCAGGGAAAGAAGGAGAATAAAAGGAAGAACTCCCAGACTCACAAAGCAGTCCGTGTCCTTAGGTCCGGAGCAGCCTCCAGCACACTCTCGATGACAACAGTCACTGACATAGGGCCCGTAGCACCTGCCATCACATTGTTCTGCACACACTGTCCTTGTCACTGCAGAAGACAGATATGAAGTTTTGATCAAAGTCAGCCACCGAGATAAACTTCTAAGGTGACTTGGAGATGCTGAGAAAAGCTGGGCTCTAGAATGATGACTGACCCACCCTTGACCAATTCAACAAATGTTTACCAAAAGAAGTCTGCAACAGATCAAAACTACTCTATAAAAACCTTCCAAATTAACACACAAATGAGTTTGTATATTCTTTCGTGTTCCAATAAATACTGTTGTGCTTTACAAAACTCATACAATTTAGCAAGATAGAATCAAGTATGAAAGAACTGAATGAGATGCTTAGACAGGTTGGGAAAGATAAAGTCAGCAGAGAAGTCGATTCACACTGTGCAGAGTTAGGTCGTAGAGCAGGTGTCCTCAGAAACAAATTTAGGATTTTTTTAGTAGTCAGTGCAAAGAGAAAAGTATAATCTTTACATGATTCACATTGTATCTTACATGATTCATATCAAATAGAGGGATAAAGGGAGGATGGGGGAGAGAGAGAGAGAGTGAGCACGAGCAACATTCTCATAGGAAGAAAGGAGGGAAAAAAGAAAGTATGGAAGAAAAGGTGAAAAGGGAGTGAGGGAGCAAGGGAGGAAGGGACATATTCATATGAAACACAACAAAACTTTCATTAGAACTTTTCTTATAATCTTTCAGTACAATTGACTGAATCATGTCAAGGTATACTTTTTGTGAAAACAACGCTATAGTCTGGGCTTCAAAATTACAGTATAGAGGGAAACAATTCTGCTTATCTCACTTATTAGAGAGATGTTTTTAAGTGTTTAGAGGCACAAATCTTACAGGACATGTGTAGCACATCGTTTTTTGGTTTCTGTGTTTCCATTTCAGCCTTGTCTTTCCCCACCTCTTTGAACAGTTCTTCAAAGCTTCCTTCACTGCAATAAAATTCCATACTGAAGCAAGATTGCACTATGAACATTAGTATTCTTCAGAATTGGTCTTGGTTGATCTTGAAAATTTTCTTGGGCTATGGGTTTATGCCTGAATGCAACCTTCATCCTTTACTTTGCATAGTACCTATAGGCAGATTACTTTGAGATCCAGATCTGAATTCTCTATTGAGCTACAACATGTATTCCTAGTTGTCTACAAAAGTCCTCATTTAGATAATGCAAGATGTAGAAAATGGAATGTGACTCACTTTCCCACTTCTATCACCAAGTATATTTCTTGTCTTTGTTCCTGAATCTTAACCAATGGCAGCACCATGCATTCCGCAGCTAAGTTAAACAGTTGGGATGTGTTTTCTATGCTTCCTTTCCTCTTATGTCACTTATTATACCTAACAAAAATACCAAGTACAAGCAATTAAATTCTTCAGTGTATCCCTCCTTTCTACTTCAACTTTGTTTAGAAATTTACCTCTAAATTATCACATACCCTTCTATAAGTTTCTTCAGATCCAAATTATTCCTTCTTGCTGCTCTAAAGGCAATGGCTTGAAACATAAGCCACTGTCTATGGAAATCAGTGTTGTTTCACAGAGTAAAGTTTACTTGCCACCTCTATACTAAGGAATAATTCATTAGCAACAGATAGAAGTCCTTCATCAACTGGCTACCGGTCTCAAGCTCTACTGGCATCTCTCACCCTCTTGCTGTGCTGCTCACATCCAGCCAAACACAAACACCACTGTGATTCTTGTTTCCACCACATGCAACCATGGATCTCATTGTCTTTTCACAGCACATTCCTTCATGCTAATATCCCTTCCTGTGTCTTTGTCTAGCAAATACTCAACAATAAACCTCATCTGAAGTGCTCCTTTTGCTCTGAAACCTCTCTAGACTCATCTCCAGGCTGAGTTAGTTTGTCATTCTTGCTTCTGAACAAGTAAGAACATAAAGGGATATAGCAATCAATGAGGTACGAAAGCCCCAGTTCATATTCAAACTCATCCCTTGTTATATAGCCAGTTCTTCAACCACTCTCGACTTTACTTTAAATTTTTACCGTGGAGTTAGTGTTAGTACCTATCTAAGGGATGGCGGATAGAGATGCAAAGTGCTTAACAAGTCCCTTGTTAACGGTGCTCAGCACTGTTATATTATTACTGCACCAATCGTAGCACATTGTATTTATTTTTTCATGTTTGTTCCCTTTAATAAACTATTAGTGTAATTTATTGATCTGTATTGTCTTATCTGCATTATATCTTTGGTGACTAATACAGTGTCTGGCACTTAATACACAACAAATAATATCCTGTCCAAATAAATAAGTCATGCGTAACCAACTCAAAGTAAATATCTGTCACTTAATGTTTAATGCGCTTATCAGAGGAGAAGACAACATGTGGAGAGTTAAGGACATAGGGCACTAACAAATATAGATAAGCAAATACCAAAATATCAAGCAATAGAGCACATCAACATACAAATAGCATAATTCTTATTAATATCTATCATTAGATTTGTGTCCCTTAAATTATGCCAATGATTATTTCATAATTCCATATTTTCACTTGGATGCCTTCTAATAGAACATGATGACAATATTAATAAAAATTCATAATGTTAAATATGAACTATATCCTCCCATTGGATGTGATTATATTATTCCCTATGTAGTACTCTCAATAAAAATATCAGGTAGAATTTAAACTAAAAATGTACTTGGATTCATCCTCTGTCTTATTTTTAATTTTGTAAAAATAAAGTCATACGATACTTCTTTGTGAAAGCTTATAGAAGATTAAAAAAACAAAATTTTACATATTGTCATGTAAAAGCAGCATATTTTGTATTTGCAACTTGGATAACACTAAATTTTGAAATAAATAATTTATTCTGTAAGTATTCCAGAATAAAATTCTGCAAAATAAGCCAACTGTGTCTGCCCCTTTACCTTTTCTAAGTTGTCGTTAAAATCTCACTTTGTCAATGAAATCTACCCCTATTCAATACTGAATCTTTCGAAACCACCGATTCCTGATGGACCCTTGGACCCTCTCCTTCACTCTCACACTCTCTCTTCTTCTTCCTGCTATTCTCCCTCCCTCTGTCCGTCTTCCCTCCCATTCTCCTTCCCTGTGTCTTTGCTATAGCATTGTTCACCATCTAACATACTTAACTCAATTATTACACTTTTTTGTTTGCCGGTGTATTCCAAATCTACCTGGCATCCATGTAGCTTTTATTTATATTGCATACACATTATACAAATACATTACTTATACATTGTGCATGAAATATACCCAGATATATCATATCCATTTATTAACTCTGCATATTCATATATTGTACTTATATTAATGTTCCTACATTTTACCCAAGTGGTATATTTATTTAGATGTCCTAATTAGCAAATAATACCATATAAAGAAAACATTTGCAGTAAATACTCTTGTAAATAATAGATTTAAATATAATTGCTTTTTCAGCTTTAAGGTTTTTTTTTAATGTACCAAGAGCTACTAATCAAAATAACAGATATATATTAAGTAAACTAATTACTATATTTGAAATGTGTTATCACACGACAGTCTATTAATTTGCTTTTAGTGGACAGGAATTGCTCAGCTGGAAAATAGCAGGAAGCAAATCAGCAATCATATTCTACAGGTCCCATCATATTTTAATCTAAGTACACTGAAGTATTAATTTATATTCTTAACTCTGTGGTGATTAAAGATAACTTTACAAAATGTTTTAATTATTCATATACTTTAGTCTTTTCCACAAAATGAGAAAATTAGAGTAGATAATATTTATAAAGAATTAACCATAAAATTATTTTAAAATTATTTATGAAATATTCATATTAAGGTCATTTCTTTCATTGAGTACACTTCTTAAATATGAAAATAATAAGTGATGAATATAATCTAACAGTGCAATCTTGTGTTCTATAATTATTATACTATGAAATTTTTAAATATGTATTTCAAATAATTCAATCATACGTGTTGAGTTGACTTTAAATTTTTCAGAAAGCTACTTCTTTTACACAGTGGCCATGTATCTCATATTTTTTAGGACACTTGGATCTTAAATATACCATTCCATTTGAAGAAAAGGTGAATAAATATCCCTCTAAGTCATTAGTTTAAATTATTTTTTATTTAAGCTATTAAAAGACAATTACAGGATTTGCTTCAAAAACAGTCTATAATTGATTTTAAAAGTAAAAGGTAAGATACATTCAACAGTAAAAATAGCACATTTTATCAGCATGGTTTTCACATACCTTAATTCCAATTGAGAGTTCAGTAAGCATGAAACATATTTTGGAAGTGTTCACTTGATAGATAACGTAAGTGAGTAAAAAGGAAAAAAAATATGCTTACTCTCTAAACAGTGAAGTGATGTAGTTAAGAAATATTTCTTTGCGCTGTTAGGTAAGATTTGCTTTTAGAAAGAAAATATTCCCTCTGTACAATCTATTTAATACCATTTGTTGATTAATAAACATTACTTTCTATGAATTAAACACATCAGACTATACCCATGTTTTATTATTATGGAGACACACACACACACACAAAACAGTTACTGAAATCAATGAGATAACTCACCCTCCATGGGAACATTAACTTATAATTGCTTTGGTTATATTAATTTCCATCCTTGCTTGAATATTATTTCATTAGCATTTCCCCTGTATTTAGTACCCTTCCTAAATTGCTTCATTGGGTGCATTAAAATATTTGGGTCAAATATTAACTAGCTTGTTCATTGTTGGTCCATCACTAACTGTGATTGTTTAATACAAAAGTAAAACCTGGGAAGTTAAATATTTATTTTATTAGGGTGAGTAAACTTGAAATTCGGAAGGGGATTCATTCAAAATATCCATGAGAATCAATGTGTTAAGTTTAAGAACCAAATATTCCATACTAAGGGGATACTGCTGAGAGAATATCTATTATCTCAAAAAAATTAAAGTATGTGTAAGTAGCTTTATTATATCAGTATCCCACTAATAAAAACAATGGCTTAATTACTTCTGTAAATATAACAATAACCACACTTACAGTTACTACCCTAGAACAAATTTATTTTACTTAAAGAACTTTGGCTATTTACTAATCAAATATGTTTTGGTGCTTTCTGTGAGTCGCTGAGGGGATACAGAACGTTCATAAATGAGGCAAAACAGAGTCCTGTCATTACAGGGATAAAACAAAAAGATCTCTGCCCTGCAAAAAATAAATAAGGCAAAATGTAGGCCATCTTTGTAAGTGTGTTCCTCCCATGTTTTAGGCCCTGCCCCGTTTCTTCTCTCCCACCCCCTCCTCCTCCTTTACCTCCTGCGTCCTCACAGCACAGTGCCTTCTGGTTCTCTTCACTTCCTCCACCCATGGGTCCTGAAGCAGGCTATGTGCCAGATTATCTAACAGGGGGGATTTCAAACCTTATCATGGGGAATTTTTTGATGAAGATTTTGATTTTATCTGTTCTAATAAGCTCCCAGTTCATGTCTCTGTCTTCTGGTCCACAGACCTCATTTTGAGGAGTAGGCTATAGAGAACTTAAAACAATGCCTGGGAATGACCTATTTCCTATTAAATGGAAGTTCTTTGTGATGTTCTAGGATTTACTAGTTTTAATAAACTCTCCAAGTGATCCCAATATGCAGTTAGAGTTGAGGATTGTTATTCTATTCAGTAAAAATGGGAAAAATTCTAGTTTATTTACACCCTTTGATTGATTGACTGAGTATGCCTCCTCTGAAATTTAATCACATCAACTGACCTTTTGCTTTAATTTCCTGTTTGTGTTGTTAAGTCCTCTGTCATTAATTAGGAGATCAAACAAAATTAGTGTGAAGCAGGTAAGAAGATTTGGGAGGAAAAAAACTGGGAGTGGGAACAGAAATATCACTCGGCTGATTCAGAAGGCAAACATTTCAGGTGAGTACCAGGCCATCAGAAAACTGTTCCCTTCTCTCACCCAGCAGCCATCTACATGCAGAGTATCCTGGGAAGCCCCTAATTCATTGCTAAGCACATTTTAAAGCAAATTTATTTTAGTTTGATTTCATTCTATTTCAATTAGTATTCAGTGGCTCACACCTCTAGGCTGCCTACATATTATTATTGTTTATTGACTAAATTTCCACAAACTGTATTCTTTGAAACACATCATGTGCATTAGGTAGATAAGACCTCAGTGAGTTGATTTTAATGTTATTACATACTTGAAGGATTACACAAGAAGAAAAATGCTTGGGGTAAAGGAGAGGTGGTCTGGGTTAGATGTGAAAAAGAATTTTGCTTTATAAAGGCTTCCACACTGTAATGAACGACTGAACAGGCTTCTTGATTCTTTGTCAGTATTGAGGGAACTCTCTTCCATATGCTTTAGAAATCCATGACATGTACTGAGGAGGTACACCCTAGTTCCAAAGCTTAATATATTTTTTGTAAATGGTGGAATTTGGCTAAAATAATAAACATTTTGGGTTGTGTGAAAGGCTTTTAGAAAGCTACTACCCTGAGAATATATTTCAAATGAAACAAATAAAGTTCATAGTCCATCTAAGTATATGCAGTACTGCTACGCATTAGTTTTAAAACATACAGAACTGCATAGAAAATCAGGTTCAGTGAAACTGATGCTAAACTGTTCACCACTACTTAATTCTTCCAAAGGAGAACATTCGTAAACGTGTGTGTTCAGGGCCAGGCAGACCCTAAGGGTCACCTAGGAAGATTTAAAGTAAAGAGGTGTGACCCTCTTGCATTCTGACTCAGTAAGTCTGGGGAAGGGTCCAGAAAATTCATTTTGGGGAGCCCAAGATTTTCAGGAGTAGCCTTTATAAATCAACACTTCAAAATCTTTGTTCTAAGACTCTTTCTTCTTATTTATGAAAGGACAGCCCATGAAGGGTCAAGCACTTGTTTAGATGGGAAAGCAGGGATGGCCACGGGTCTGAACCTGCACAGCTGATTCTTCTCTCACACTAGATCACAGACAAATTAAACCAGTAATTGTCACCAGACAGAATGAGATTTAAGGATATATAAAGTTCTATCCTGATTTGGATGAGGGAGGAAGTTTTTACTCTAAAGATTTATTGATCATTTTAACTAGCAACATAAGGTCTAACACACTGAAAATAAGCTCTCAAGAAAAATACTTATTTTTTGATAATTAAGCTTAGCAAAGAAGAATTATTAAAAAGTACTTGAGCCTTCCAAAGTACTACAGTCATAGCCATTTTCACATCACCAAAGAAAGTGTAACTGATTATCTACTATTCCTAATTCCTAATTAGTGTGATGAAAGCTACTCCCAGGAGACTGGCTAGGGCGTACCATGAGGCATACATGTCCACCGGTAACAACGGTATGATCTCTAGCACAATAACTGCTTCATACAACTGAAAAAATGTGGCAAACACCTGCAAAGACATTATTGAAATTGATATTCAAAGTAAGTTAATAAAAGTATGCCCCAAATTTGGCAGCTACTAATGATGATTGACCCTTGTCTCAGACAAATCCCTGATGACCTATGGGCTATGACATGATAATATGGTTAGCTATACCAAATAGAAAAGGGTTGCTGTCTAATCTATTCTTCATCATCAGCTACTTTATTCATTTATTTAATGAAGTCTTGTTTAATTTATATTTAAAGATGTGTCACTGATTGATTGAGTGATCATAAAGTAGATTTTAAACTACACTTTTGGTCTCGAGGGAAACTCTCCCTTATAAATAAGCTATTAACATCATCAACATTTGTGAGTCAGGATTCAAAAAAAAATTGCCCTCTTATATTAAGTATAAAATATCCCTAACAGTGAGTATAATTTTTTATATATACCTCATAGGGTGTATATATAAGATTGAAGATAATAAAAGAAACATATGAATACAAATGAGGAAATAATAAAGTGTTTCATGAAATATTTTCTTACATTAGAATTGAAGGTTATACCTTAAAGTACACAAATAAGTGATATGCTAGAGATAAAGTGCTACAAAAAATGGAATCATCATATCATAATGTCAAAAAACAAGAAATTAGGAAACATTGCATTCAGCTTTTCAAAATCTCCTCACATTATAGTAGACCACACATCTCTATGTTCAGCCTTGATGGAAACACACACACACGCATACACACACCCTATCTCTTTCACTTATCCTAGTTCCCTACCCAAAATATTAATAATGGGAATAAAGATAATTTATCCTACTTCATATGGAATCTATTTTACTCAGTGATGGAAATAATTACAACATACTAATGTGGAAAATACAGAACCTTACATCACATAAGCAAGGAATAAATATTTATTGAACTAATGTATGCTATCTAGTCTAAATTTCTGAATTTACTGATAATGAAGCTAAAATTAAAATACACTGGATTGCCTATGGACAAATCCAAAATAATGTCCATATAGTCCTAAGAGATCTCATAACACTTTCAGAATTTTCCAAGCAATTTATAGTTTCTTAACATCACAGCAGACCATGTGTGTATATAATTTGGGAATTAAAATACAATTTGATGCATGCAAGAAGTACTACATTTATTATCACTAGAAAACTAGAAGTTACTTATGCTCAGCTAAATTATTGTGCTTCTTTATGATATCAAATGTTTTTTTTTCATCAAAATCCAAACTCATTCACTTTGTTTCTGTCTCAGAAACAAGGAATATTCCTCAGATAAAAGAATGTTCTTTTTCCTGAGCTCTAGGTTGCCTCTAACATTCAAGTTCAAATTTTTAATATTGTAAATCAGCCTCTTTCTTTACTGAACATTACTTTAGAACCAATACTCAAGACTCTCTTATTTAAAAAATAAAAAAAATAATTCTCCCCTTTCCTCATGCTCTTCATTACTTTTAGAGAGCAAACCATTCTGTAAGGGTCATTTATACCACATACTTTCTTACATATTTTAACATTCATATACAGATATAGAAATAGAATATGTATATATATGTGTATATATGTATATAGAGAGAGATATAAGAGAAATGCACAGACATACACACATATGGAGAAATAGGTTTACAGTTGAAACCACACACATATAACCAAACTTGTTACCATATAACAATCACTTTATGAGAAAGTATGGGTTGGGGCATGGGTGTTTATTGATGGGAATACATTATTATATTTAAATATACATACTTGAGTTATGTGGATTAGAGAAATCTATAGTATGAAATAACCTATACACTTGACAGAGCAAATTAATTATTCCAGTGTTACAGATGAAGAAGTTAATATTTAAAAAATATTTAACTAGTTTATCTGGGGTCACATAAATTATTATAAAGTATGGTTTTAAATTAATTTACAGACTCCTATATATCTTTATTAAGATGTTTACATTAAGAGTCATGAACAATAGGTATCTGAATTTGAAGACCACATGAGTGGGGGTGGGGGAAAGATAGTTTACAAACTAGTTTAAATGCAATATTGAATAACTAAAATGATCCACACATCTCTGTTTCACACTCTGGAAAAATAACTTATTCCAGTCATTTCACCTCACAACACAATTATGATTGATGAGTAATGAGAACTAAGATATTACTCAAACACACTTCAAATTTATGGCAAAAGCTTCAGAAATAAGATTATTTTATATTTAACATTTTATCCAAGCTCATATATGACTGAATTTCCAACCTATTGATTCTACAGAGGAGAACACTGAGATTCAGCTGGGCCAAAATTCAAGGCCACAACCTCAGTAATAATAAAGAGTTTTAAAGTGGGACCACCTAAAGAGTTACACCACAAACACTCCAAGCATATAAAAAAGAATGCGTTTTAAAATATGACTTTTCTTCTCATAAAGCAATCCCAGATATTTCTGACTATTCTGTTAGATGTCCTCTCAATAATCCTACGAATGTACTATATTCACTCTCTAATCGGGCCATTTAGATAAGCTTCTCTCTGAACCAAACACCCCTGTCTGCATTTCTGTACTATAAGTGGCTGATATTAAAGTTTTGATAAAGCTAGTAAGGCCATTTAATTTCAAAGACATCCATCAAAATAAACATATGGTCAGCTATATAAAACACTTCTATCAAAGACCTATGTGAGAAATCAGGCCACCCACATCCATAAAGTTCTCTTTTTACAAAGCCATGGATGGGTAACTGAGGGACTGGCCATTTAATAACCCTACTTTTTAATTTCCACTCATTAATTCCTACCCTTATCCCTTAAATTGACCAATAAAGAGTAAACCTGTGAAACTCCAGGTGCCTCACCCTCCAGGACCTGTGAGTAGTAAACATTGTCTTTATCAATGTTCCCTGATGGCTGTTGCTGAGGTGTGTCTTGAAATCATAACAAGAACTGAAAGGCCAGTCCAGTCACAGTATTGGCTCTGATCCAGAAAATATCTGTGGGGGTTGACCGCAAGGAGTGAAGGCTGAGGTGGGTGCCTCAGCCATTCCCAGTGGAGAGTGTCACTATCAACAGGCTGAAAGGGACACAAAAGCGTCCCCCAAACTGTGTCCACCTGTACATGTACATCTACATCTATGTTTATATTATCTGCAGCTAATCACTACATTCACACAGAGGCAAATACCCTAACCATGCAAGGAAGCAAGAACAAATACCATGTATCTCAATACTTTTATTGTGCTGATAAGAAAACTTGAGGAATCATTGCAAATGTGTTTTCCCATACAGTTGGTTTTCTTTATTTTAATAGTGTTCTTTTCTCAGAAAACTAAAAATGGATCTGCCTTTTGACCCAGCAATTCCACTGCTAGGATTATATCTTAGGAACTCTGGAATACCAATTCAAAAGCACCTATGCACCCCAATGTTTACTTTGAATTAATTAATTCAACTATTTTAATTGTTGAATTTACAATAGCCAAGTGTTGGAAGCAACCTAGGTGTCCATTAGTAAATGAATGGATCAAAAAAACTATGGTACATTTACACAATGGAATTCTACACAGCAGAAAGAAAGAAGGAGCTCCTACCCTTTGCAACAGCAAGGATGGAGCTGGAAAGCATTATGCTAAGTGAAATAAGCCAGGCGGTGAAAGACAAATACCATATGATCTTACCTTTAACAGGAACCTAAACAATAAAACAAACAAACAAGCAAAGTATAACCAAAGACACTGAAATAGAGAACAGGCTGACAGTGACCAGAGCGGAGAGGGGAGGGAATGTCAGGAGAACAGGGAAAGGGTTTACAGGAACAAGTATAAAGGACACATGGACAAAAACTAGCAGGGGTGGAAATGGGAGGGAGGTGGGGAGCACTGGCGGTGGGTGGGCTTGGATGGGAGTAAAAGACAGAAAACTACTTAAACAACAATTAAAATTTTAAAAATTTATAAAAAGAGAACATGAGGAAACTGAGGTCCTTGAAATTAAGTGAGTTTAGAGCTAGAACTACATCTCTAGTCTCCTGACACTCCCACTTCAGTATTCTTTTGACCTTTTCAAGAGTTCCTCACCCTGTCTCATACCGTTAGCATTTCCAGAGAACAGGCACAACTTTACACATTTTCTTTAGACCCTTTGAGCCTTCAGCATGGCATTAAGCAATATCTCTTGAATGACATTAAATTGTATTTTATAAAGCATTTCAAATAACTATATATCCTGTAGTTAAAATGAGAACCATACTGTTCTTTAAATCTGCAAGAAAGTTCATCAAATTACAAGTAGTATCAACTTATAGCAATATCAACAGCATATTTAAAAAAAGATTTTTTTCTTACTCTCCACAAGTAAATTATTGGATCTCCTTTATAAATGTTTTAGATAGGCATAATTTTAGAAATGTATGCAAGTAATCAGCCTATTGTAGTGTTTCCATTAATTTTACAATATCTCCAGAAACTACAAACCCAAAAAGAGAAAACAGGAAATAACTGAAATCAATAAGAAGGCTGATGGACATGCAAAGTTATTAGTAAAATACAAGAATTTTAATTAAAGATGTTGGTTTTAATAAAGGCTCGCTGCTATTCTGATTGATCGAGCCTGCTGGCTCAGCTTTTTCTTGTTGCCCCATTAGCTCCCGCTGGGCTTTGCTCTGCTCTGATTGGATATTTACCACTTTGGCACCTTCTTTTTAAACAATATTTGTTCCACTAAGATTGTGAATGTAATTACACTTCAGACAAATTTTATGCACATTATTGTATGTGAGTACAGTTAGTTCATTATTATACTTACACTTTCTCATTTTGGTTTTATTACTTCAGGAAACTTTTGGAAATTTCATGGTAAACAGTATATTCTCATTTTGAGTTGCTATACTTCCTTGCTGAAAATTTGAGAAACCAAAATATATAATTACCTACTTAGATTTTAATACCCTCTTCAAAGAAGTAAAGCAGTTCCAGAACATTTTTAGAGTAAATCTGCCCTAATAGTACATAGAATTCATAAGCCAGGCCACCAAGATGTTTTGGTTGTCAGTTATTTTTATCCCATTATTAAACTAAAAGTTTTAGTACATTACAACTACTGAAAGTAATTTTATTTGTACATAAGTATAAAAAGTACTGAGGAAAATGCTATATAATGTATAGATTTCTCTAGCAAGTTCTCTAATGGCAGTGTAGAAACAATAAATAATATAAAGTGCTGTTTGGAACATGTTTTCACTTTGTCAATACAGTAAAACGCTGCATTCACAATTATCTGCAACAGAACAAATACACCACTTGTATTAATTTTAATGCTGTTCTATTTTTAATTAAAAAAGGATTTTAAGATAATCTTGTTAGAAACAATACTTAAGAAGGAAGGGGTGAATTCTTCCATAGGTTTCCTTTTGGTTAAAAGAATATAGTAGCTTTAATCACTTTCATAGACATTTCAATGGTCAGAGTACAGCTGTTCACTCCCATAATTTCAACATGCTATTGTCAAGTGCACTTACATTTTTTAATTAGTTTCTAAGCATGAAGTGTGATATGTAAAGCAAATTAGAAGACTGAGGAGTATACCAATTGGTAATCAGTTGGGAGTATGTTAGTCATATACCCAGCAGTTGAAGACAACTGTAACTACTTGAATGCAAATGTATGCAGAGATTGGGGTGATCAAACTCTGATATTTTGTTATGTCCTTAAAAAAAAAAGTCTGAGATGACACCGGGTCTAGGGAGACAAAACGAATGTATAAAATGAAACATCCACCCTGCCTATTAATAGGCCACTGGAGAGAGCCGGCCTGATACTGTGCCCAGAGATAATAAGGGACATGCGATATCCAATTTCAGTGAGATAAGGGTGCTTCATATATCTTGCAGAGACAGAGATAACTTTCTTCTTTTAATCATTATTATTTATTTCTTAAAGCTTAGTCTCTCTCATACCTCAACCTGTGGAACTCAGACCTCGGGACTCAGTTCTCATGATTAGAAAGAGCTGTCATTCTTACCAGCAAGCCTGCTAAATAATATTCTATAAGCTTCAGACTTTACATAGCAGATAAGTTTGCCTCTCCGACGTGACTACATTAATCTACTGAATCAATGTATTTAAGGTTAAGCTGTCTTGTGGAACAACACGGCCACTCTTTATCTGAGCTTAAAAGTACTTTCAGGTTTGAATCACTGCTCCACAGGTAATGTGGCCCTCAGTATCCAATCGTAAGTTCTTTGTTGACCAATTGCAACTATAGGAAAAATATTCCTGTAAGGTTTATAGGGTCATGATGCTGTAACATTAAAAGGAATTTAAGGAGAATGAACTCAAGTCACTAGAAAATTAGAATCATGAAGTAAAACAGTAAGAGTGGAACACTTGGATAGATTCTAGAAGCATAATATACTGTAGTATTTATAAAATTCTTTAGGTTGTCTAAGGTTTGTGCTTTAGGAACTTGTTTAGAAATATAACTTATATTTTAGGGGAACATTTACAAATAGATGCTGGTTCTGCAGTTCATAGCCTGAACATTATTAAAAGCTACAGGAAAACAACACACTGAAGTTATTAAACATGCAATCAAAGCTAAACACAGCATACAAACCAGTACATAAAATAAGTTTTAAAATGTTCCTAAATTTAACTAAAAATTTGCAAAATGTTACTGAAATTTCTATAGGCATGCAGAATAAGTTGTTGTCTATAGTAAGCTGTCAATTTATTTACAGTCTCCTTCCATTTCACTAAATTTATTAGGGAAAAAATGAGACTCTCGTTTCTTCATTTAGAAAGTTCTGCCTCTTTCTCTATCTGACTATTTCACTTGGCATCATACCCTGTAGGTCCATCTACATGATTTCACTTATACATGAAATATAAAGAGCAAAATAAACAAACAAGACAAAAATAGACTTATAGACACAGAAAACATACTGATGGTTGCTGGAGAGCAGAGGTGTTGGGGAATGAGTGAAAAGGGTGAAGGGACTAAAAAGTACATAGTCACAAAATAATCATGGGGATGTAGGGCACATTATGGGGAATACAGGCTTTTACAGTGGTTGTGTTTAGTGCCAGGTGGGTACTTGAGATATTAGGAAGGGCACCTTGTGAGGTATCTGATTGTCTAACCACTATGTTGCACACCTGGAACTAATACAAAATAATACTGAATTTAAACTTTAATTGAAAAATAAAATAAAATAAAAGCAAACTTCTGCCCTTTGCAGACCTTCCCTTAAGCTTACCATTGCTAACAGAGTTTCTCCCCATTTCTCTGTTCAGAGATGTCTCCCTCTGATCTCCACTCTTTGCTTCATTTCACCCTTATAAGTCAGTCATTATCATGGGTTAGTTCTGCCAGAGCCTGAATCATTTCTCGTTACTCCTACTTGTCACCATCATTTAGTGTTACTCAGGATAACTCCGGGCACGTATGCTGCTTTAGGAGGAGGCACCTGTTGAAGGTGTCAGCATTGATATGATGTGGTGAATGGAAACTATTCTTAACATCGGTTTCCTCGGCTGAGCTGTGGGGTTTTTAAATACCTTTACCTTTCTTCCCTAATATATGGGGAGTCTCAAATAATAATTATCCATAAAAAATAAGGAAATACTTGGCAAATCATGAGGCTGAATTCCCCCAGAGAAGCTCTCACTAAGGTGAATTCATTTCATTCATAAGGACAGAAATCATTTGTGAATGATATAAGACTATGCCTTTAAAATTTTTAAATGTACTCTTGTGTGGGCAATCAACCAGAGCACAATATTTTTAAAAATTTATACAATGTATGCTTTCCAATTTTTAAAACATTCCATCAAGATTCAGAGACAAGTTCACCTGAGGAAGGCATAAGGGTAATATATTTTAACTAACCCAGGGACCAATGGAAATCTAAAAGAAGCCTGAAAAAGTATACATGAAATTTTTAATCGTGTATGTTATATGAGGTCTGTCGAGAAGTTATCTGGCCAGGTAATATGAAAAATAAAGACATTTATTCAAGAAGACAAAAGATATAAGGAGCATTGTACATGGGACAATGATGGCTGTGTCTCCTTCAGAGTAGGCACTTTGGGACCTCATACAGGTCTCCCATTCGCCATCAGCTGCTCTGTTGTATTTTCCTGAAACTCATCAATGGTCTGAAATCTCTTCCTTTTAAAGGGTCATTTCAATTTTGGGAAAAGCAAAAAGTTGCAAGGTGCCAAATCTAGGCTGCAGGAGCACTGATTCACTTGGGTAATTTGATGTTTCACCAAAAAACTGAATGAGACGTGATGCATGAGCTGGCACATTGCTCATGAAGCTGCCATTCATTAGCTGCCCTATAGCTCTAGCTGTTTTCTTTGTATTGCATCTCTCTACCAATGAAGAAATTTGAGGTAGTAGTACTTATTAATTGTTTGGCCTGGAGGGTTATACTCGTCTAATGTGTATATATATATACACATTATATATTCCGAATTACATTCTGAATTACAGCCGTAGACTCACTGTTCATCTCCAATTACGACCTTCTTGAGGAAATCTGGTTCATTGGTAGCGATTTGAATCAAGTCATCAGCAACTGCAGCACGATGTTCCTTCTACTCTAGTAGCAGAAGTCATGGAACAAATTTTGCCACAAATGTTTCATGCCAAGATCCTGTGTCAAAATCTCGGACACTGTAGGTTTGGAAATCCCCAGATCAGCTTCTAGTTCTCACACTGTCAGTCACTGACTGATCTTTGTTAATTGTAGCCCATACACATTCAACATTCTCAGGTTTCTGCTTGTTGCAAGCCTTCCAGAATGGGGATCACTTTCAACCAATTCTCAACCACCTTTGAAGCATTTGTGTCACACTTCTTTTTGAACTGCATTCATGTCACTGTCCAGAAAGCCTACTGAATCATCTACATAGTTTTCATGGAGAAATGTTCAAGTTTAATGCAAAACTTGATGCAGATTCATTACTCTACTTGCTCAGTCATTTTGAATGCAGCAGCCACACAGTACACATGCTCACTCAAAAGCATCAACCACCTCCACTGAATAGTACAGTGGAGTCGTCATTGTTCACACATGCACATTCCTCTCCACTCTCCTTGACCTTCAGGTTCCATCAATGTCCCTCAAATGATTCTTGTTATATATAGAGTGGCTAGACTTTTCCCAGATAGATCTTTTATCTCTATAGTATCTCTGGAGGTTTAATATCTCTATGGAATCTCTCACAAGATCTAATTCTCAAAAAACTTATGACCACGTTTCCAAAATTCAGGTCATAACAATAAGTACATAAATCTTCAAGTAGTTGCAAAATATATTTTGCCTCAGGATGTTGAGTTCTTTAAATATGGATAAGCAATGTACCTTTCAAGTAGCTCCAACAAGGAGAGAGAGAACTGGAGTGAATACCAAGGGCAACCAGCCTCCACTTCACCTGTACCTTTGCTTTTTGTTTCTCCAGCCACCTATGGTGGGTCATTAACCTTCACAAGGTGGAACTGGGCTATAGGAGTTTTGCCTCCATGCCCATTTATTCAGATTTAAGAAGGGATATATTTTATAACAGCAACTCCTTTGGTTTGTTACAATACTAGCTCTTCTTTATTAGGTCCAGAGTGTATGCCAAAAAGATTTAAACATTTCAACTACATTACTGCATTGAATTTGTTTCCTCCAATAGAGCAAGCCTCTGAGGTAAGTATAATTATTTCTATTTTATATACATGGTAACCAGAATTTTAAAAGATTGTCATTTTCTGATGCCAGGAAGTGGAAACAACTAGGATTTGTTTTATCCAGCTGACTTCAAATCCAATGTCCTCACCCACTCAGTTCTCTTATACCATATGGTATGCAGGAGAGAGTATCAGCTTTAGACTTAGGACAGTTGGGTTGAAGTCCCAGGCATTAGCTGTGTAAATTTAACAACTTCCTGAGTCATTTCCTCAGCTTGTGTCTCCCCAGTTATAAAAAAGAGGTTAATGATAACTGTCTTCTTTAACTCAGAAGAATGTTATGAAATAAATTTTATAAACTATACAGATCTATGTGAATGAATACTTCTAAAATTTGGACATGCACATATTAAATGCATGTAAATGTTTATAGAATTTAAATTTGATAGATTCTGTGAAGTCAACACAGTGACCATTAATCCAATTTTACATTAGTACAATAACCTTAATTTTTATGATGAAAATTAGGTGAATTAAATGACTTCTTGGCTGATGATCTGATACATAAGCTATGGTGTGATGACTTTCTTAGTCAGGACTCCCTCTCATCCCCACTTCACGGTAAGTAACAAACCTCATTTTAATGCACTGAACAAATGTTCTGCTTCTTAAGGCATCAAGGATAGAGTGCAGCTGGACCTCACAAAGTCCAGAGAACTAGAATGTAAAAAACTGTCAAAAAACTCTTTCTGTCTGTCTGTCTGTCTGTCTCTGTCCCATTAGCTTCTGTATGGATGATTTATTCTTCTAAGTTACTGAGGACTGAACAATCCTGCTTCTCATTAACACAATGGTTCAAAATGGAAACCTCTACTAGGTTTACTATCTCTTCAAGTTTCTAAGGTAGTATTACCAGCATCTTGGGATCCCAAGTTCAAATTCTCTAGGAAGAGAATCTGATTGGCCTAACCTGGGTCATCATCTACTCTTATTAGAGGATTTCTTAACCTTCAGTACTATCAGCATTTTGTTTGAATCACTATTCTTTGTTCAGTGTAAGTACAGTGAGGCTCTGCTGTGCTTTGGTGGGATGCTATTAAAACATTGTCTACAATTGTGACAGTGAGTATACGTATTTCAAACAGGAATCTAATCTTACTTTAGAATCCTGCTTAAAATTCTTGTCAAAACCCTGCTGCCCTAAAACAGTGTTTCTACGAAATAAGTTAATTTAAGTCTACACCGAGATACTGTATTTCTTCTAACCTTTTGTCAAAACCCAGAGTTTGATAATATTATTCACTGCTCTGTCCAGGGAATAGGGAAGCAAGCACTCCCACACATTGCTCCTGGTGGAGGAAATTACTGCAAACTTTATAGAGAACAAGGGCTCCAAGTCCATGAGCTCTGTCAAATTTCTTATGCATGCCCTTGACCCTGTGGTTACCACTTTCAGGAATTAATACCACAAATAAGTGCATGATAGCATGGAAGGTAGGCTAATGTTTGAGTGAAAATGGGCAGGGGAAACACATACTTCCTACCACAGGCACAAACTGTCTCTGGAAGAGCACACCAAAGTAGCCATACCAGTTGTTTTCTACAGGGGGCTGAGGGGCAGGGGTGGGACATGAGTAGGAAGAAAACTTTTACTTTATACTCTTTTATATTTTATGAATATTAAACATGAGAATGCCTATAAATTCAAAACCAAATTTAGGAAATTATTTACCTTTGAAGCGATATATTTTCTTATACCTGTTTGCCTTTGGTGGCTTACAAGGTGATTAGTTTTGCATTTTATATTGAGACAATTTAACAAACATCTTATACTGTGACAAATTAGACATCTAAATTTTCATCTAACACTATTACAAATTTCCATAATATCTAACATTTCTTTGTTCAATTTTTAATAATATTTTCTATATGTCTTCTATGCATTTCAAATAGCATCTGCATTCTTTTCTATATATAATTTCAGCCTTTGCAGGAAGAAAAACTTTATCATTTATGTAGAACATTTTGGTTTTTCTTTCTAAATAAACCATTTAGCCTTAAGGTAACTGAGTGTTCAGTGCTGATCTAAGTACCATATAACTTTAAGAATGCCGAAAAAATAGAAACCTGTATTTTATCAGTTATGTTTGTTTTTTAATGTCTTAGCAATGATAAATAACTCATGTATACTTGAACTAATGATTAATACAATAAACAATATATACAAAGGGCAAGATACATTGTTATTTTATAGAGAATCTATACCCATAATTCGCATAGGTTGTAGCACTGTGCCTACATAGAATAAAATAAATACACAGTGCCATTTACTTTTATTTATTTTTCTCATGAATGAATGGTGATGTAACTATTTGAAAAAGCACTGAGATATTCAATTAACCTGAAATTAAGTTATTATTATTACTTTGTGGACATTCAAATTCCCTATTTTCTCTGATATACAGTCTCTGAAATCAGAGTTATTATCACCACATCTTTGTTGTTGATGTCATTAACCTAGAAATGACAAAGAAATATAAGGAAGAATTATATATGTTTTATTTGAAAGAAACAAAATTAGGCAGTTTACTTAGATATAAGCAAATTTACCACAAGGAAGCAAAAACTCACATTCATGTTTATGATCACCAGAGGTCTGAAAATCATCAGTTATTAAAATGACTTAACCATTTCAAGCCTATGCTTTCTATCAGTTGAATACTCACAAGTCTGGCAATGGTTTTCTGTGGGTCCCCAGCAGCGGCCGGTACAGGACTTATGGCAACGTCCACCTGCAGGAGAGGAAACAACACAGGCACACTTTCACTCTTGGACTGTATCTCCTCAAAGGAAATATTCCTGCTCCTTTAAGAGGATTTTTATGTCATACTACAGTTGAAACATAGCTCATAAAATAAATTCATGCACCTGCTTAAGTAACAAAACCTGAATGTCAGCTCTGATTGGTATCACTCAGTGGACTGAGCGCAAGCCTGCCAACCAAAGGGTGACCCGTTTGATTCCCAGTCAGGGCGCATATCTGGATTGTGGGCCAGGTCCCCAGTGGGGGACAAATGAGAGACAACCACACATTTATGTTCCCCTCTCTTCCTCCCTTCCCCTCTCTCTAAAATAAATACTTTTTTTAAAAGTAAAAAACCTGAATGTCAAATACATGTGAAGCTGAAATATAATCTCTTCATATTCAAAATCCTCTCATCATTTTCTATAAAATAAAAAGAAAATCAATGAATTTGTGAATTTTACCATCTGGTAAAAAATAAATATTTCCACTAAATAAGTTTTTCTTTGATTACCAAGCAGTTTTATACTTACGATCTATTCTACTTGCTATTATTTCTAAAGTTCATGGCTTACAGTTATCAAGAGTTATAAAGTATTAAATCAATAGTTAAGAAGTTGAAGTATATGAAAACAAGAGTGTGTTCTTATAAACGCATTACAAGCCATCAGAATAAAAGGTTGCATACTTAATTTAGATTATATTTAATTGTAGGAAGTCATGAAGAGGATTTGACCATCAGCTGAACTTTGAGCTCAACCTGGGCAATTAGAGGATTGTCCCCTTCCCCCAGTCCTCGGAAGGCACCTGACTAATATTCTCAAACTAGCAGCTCTTTCCAGGGCGTAACCTTGAGAGAGGAAGCTGTTGTTGAAACCATCCAGACTGCATACATGACTGAACTGAGTTCAAGTCTCTGTATAAACTTTTAAGATTCTGTGGTGGTGGGTGGAAGTCTACTCATGTTGTGGCCTCTGAAGACAAGCTTTGTATATGCATGTAAGTTCCCGTGCTCATTAAAACCTGCCACCTACCAATCTGGAGTTGCCTGCCTCTCTGTTTGTTCTCTCCTTCCCTCAGGGTACAGGGTTAATGTGGGGACGGACAGCTTTGTATGAAAATTCCAAGCATTTAAACAGCTAAATTTGCTTGATTTCTATTATTTGATATCCTCCTCTAAAATTATTATTGTTGCTACCTTTAGTTTCAAATATTAGCCTTAAGCTCCAGCAGCTGTGTCTTCCTCTTAAAGACTGCCACCACAGTTATACGGTGTTTTTCAGACCATAAGACTCACCTAGGTTTTAGAAGAGGAAAATAGGTAAAAAAAAATTGAAGCAAAAAATGTGGTAAAATATTTAATAATATAATATTTCGCCAATGTAAATGTAAACAGAATTCAACAGCAGCATTAACTACCATTATTCCTCCCAAATTTGGGAGTCATGGGGGAAAGGCGTGTCTTACAGTTTGAAAAATATGGTGTGCCTCAGTAAACATAGTGCCCCACAGAGAAATTCCCATAAGGACTCAAGAAAAGAAAATTAGCAAAAGAGATTGTGCATAATGACTACCTTTGAAGTTTGTCTCTGAATTCCATAGGTTCGCTCTACATTTTTGTGGGTACAAGGGTATGGAACAGGCTTATTTTTAGAATGTAAAGTAGACATAAAATTAATTAAAGCTGAAAGCTTTGCTATAGCATACTTATTAATCCTTCTGTGTTAATTTTCTAATATTAATTCAAATGCTTACATGCCTATTCAAGACATTTATTTCAACATGTTGCAAAAATTATGGAGTGGAGTTTTATCAAACATTTCCTTCTTTTCTTGACCCACAGTTTTTAACTCCAAGTTGGACGTTCTTACACCTGGGCAGCTCGCTCTCTCCTTATGAAACTGACTTAGTAAATATATTAATTTAAATTCTTTCTCAGTTAAGGAACAGGATCAGCAGAAACACTCTCTCCGGCTGAACCTCAGACACTCCTAATGGTCCACCCTCTGCAAGTGAACAGTATGATTTCCAAGTTAATACAACACTTACTCTCAATTCCAGTCACCTTCTTAAAAAGCATCAGGGTCCTTGCCACAAGAGTTTATTTAAAGCAGTTCTGTTTGCAAAGCGCTGCTGCTGACATCACCAGCATATAATATCCTGTCACTCTGCCTGCCATCTGTTTATTTAGATTTGAATGCATTATACTGCATAATGCAAGCTCATTCTAGCTGACAGGAAAAGGACTCCATCTGGCCTGAACAATATAACTTTAATCAGTGATAATGATAATTATTATTAAAAACCTACTGGAGTTCTTTTGAACAAAGCTAATAAATCTAAATTGATTTATACTAGCGGAAATTAGAAAGGACGGTGAAATAAAATGGGACACAGTGAAACTTTTTTTGAGTCAAAACTTTTTTTATGAGAAAGCAGTGAATGGCAATGCTTTCCTTTAGATGTTTTACAATCCTTTAAATCGCCCATGAAGCGGTCCGTTAACTGAAACGATCTGAAGCAGAGGATGATCTCCCGTTTAATCTATAACTTGACTAGTTGTGTTTGGGGCTAATAAAATATACAGCTTTACTCACTGTGTCCAGAGTACTATCTTTAGCTGGAAAAAAAAAAACTTACTAATGACATTTTAATATTTTCAGTGTTCCCCTTTCATTGAATTGCATATTACTTACATTTTATATTTGTAGTTTCAATTTACTACCCCAAGACCTACTTCCAGACCCAAAAAGAAAAAGATTATGACTATAAAATTTGAATTTTGTTTATGGTTCCTGACCAAGTATCATGGCAAGGCCCAACTACTAGGGAAAAAGTGATATAGTGCCCACCCCCACCACATACAAAGTTTAAATAATTTAACCATGACTGCTTACATGTCATTATGAGATTTTTTGGTAGTTTTCATTTTTCATTCATATTTAGGCAGAAATACCTATTATTGCTCTAAAAGGATGCCAGCAATTGCTTCTCTTCTGTGATTTCACTCAATTCTATTTATATTCCCTCTGCCC